>CAUYSK010089987.1:0-12498 GCA_963575035.1 Avahi laniger | reverse complement strand
GGGGCAGATGTTTTAGCATGTGATGTTGAAAGTTTGCATTCTATGTCTAAATGTATTTTGACTTCTTTTGAAAAGTTTCTGCTCATTTCCTTTGCCCATTTATTGACGGGGTTGTTTGATTTTTTTCTTGTTGATTTTTTTAAGCTCTAGATAGATGCTTGTTATCAGCCCTCTATTGGATGTGTAGAGAGAAAATATTTTCTCCCATTCTGTAGGCTGTCTATTTGCTCTAATGATAGTTTCCTTGGCTGTGTAAAAGCTTTTTAATTTGATCAGATCCCATTTATTTATTTTTGTTGCTGCATCAATTGCTTTGGAGGTCTTCTTCAAAAATTCTTTGCCTAGGCCAATGTCTGGAAGGGTCTTCCCAACATCTTCTTCTAGAATTCTTGAGGTTTCATGACTTAGGTTTAAGTCTGTTATGCATCTTGAATTGATTTTTGTGAGAGATGAGAGATGGGGATCCAGTTTCAGTCTTCTGCATGTAGCTATCCAGTTTTCTCACCACCATTTATTGAAAAGAGATTCTTTTCCCCAGTGTATATTTTTGTCTGTTTTGTCAAAGATTAGATTACCATATGCGAATGGTTTCATTTCTGGATTCTCAGTCCTGTTCTAAAGGTCTGTGTCTCTGTTCTTGTGCCAATACCATGTTGTTTTAATTACTATAGCCTTGTAGTACAAAATAATGGCCAGCAAACATATAAAAATATGCTCAACATCTCTAATCATCAGAGAAATGCAAATCAAACCCACAATGAGATATCACCTAACACCAATGAGATTGGCCTCTATCAAAAAATCCCAAAACAACAAATGCTGGCAAGGATGTGGAGAGACAGGAACACTCTTACACTGCTGGTGGGACTGCAAATTAGTTCAACCTCTGTAGAAAAGAATTTGGAGATACTTCAAAGAGCTAAAAATAGAAATACCATTTGAAATACCAGCAATAACGCTAGTAGGCATCTACCCAAAAGGACAAAAGGTATTCTATAATAAAGACATCTGCACCCAAATGTTTATGGCAGCACAATTCACTGTTGCAAGGATGTGGAAACAACCCAAGTGCCTGTCAATCCATGAGTGGATTATTAAAATTTGGCATATGTCTACAATGGAATATTACTCAATTATAAGAAATGACAGTGATCTAGCACCTCTTATATTTTCCTGGATATAGCTTGAGCCCATTATCCGAAGTGAGGTCTCACAAGATCGGAGGAATGGGCTCCACATGTACTCGCCATCAAATTAGCACTGACTGATCAACACTATGGTGCTCACATGGTAGTAATATTCTCCAGGAATTAGGGGTTCGGGGGGGTAAACTCACAACTAATGGACATGGTGAGCATTGTAGAGGGGAAGGGCATGCCTCTAATCCTCGCTGGGGTGAGGCAAAGATATAAAATGTAACCAAAATGTTTGTACCCTCATAATATCCTGAAATAAAAAAAAATTATAAAGCTGAAAAAAATGTATTTTGAAACTGTTTGGAATGGTTTGATTAGCATTTTGGGGCAAGTTCTTCTTACTTCTCAACTCTTTGATCCACCTTCTCCCCAGTTTTATTACTATGTTCTTCCTCCTAACATTGTCATCCCACTTTGTTCATTCTTTCACTCGTTTATTGAGTATGAGATATGTACCAGATCTAGTGCTTTGTTATAGGAATAGAGGAATGAATAAGTGCTCTTCTTTGCATTCTACCAAGTAGTTTGTGACTGGAATGCACAAGCTAATCAAATTGGTAGTTAGCTGCAAAAACTGCTGATTGAGCTCATGATATTTACCAAAGTTATCTACTTTTTTTCAGTTTCACCATTTTACCTACAGGATCTTGCCACTTTTCCCCCTTCTCCCTGACTTCTCAGTCTATTTTCAGTTCTGCAGTTAGTCAAGCTTATGCTATACCTGGGAGAGAAGAATGAATTGAGATGGAGACAAAGTAGAAGCAAAAGAGTTAAGAATATATTCTGAGAGTAATTTGGGGACTTTAAAGAATTTAATCATAAATGATAAATATAATGTACATTTTAGAAAGTTTATTTTAAAGGCAGATGGGAAAATTAATCTATAGTGATTTACAGGGATAAATGTAGAAGGAAGATTTTAAAATAATATTTATCATCATGTTTACTTAAAGGATATGGAAAATTTGTAATTGATAGAGAACTATTTTATTTATTTATTTATTTATTTATTTATTTATTTATTTATTTATTTATTGAGACAGAGTCTTGCTCTGTTGCCCTTGGTGGAGTGTAGTGGCATCATTGTAGCTCAATGTAACCTCAAACTCCTGGGCTCAAGTGATCCTCCTGTGTCAGCTTCTCATATAGCTGGAACTACAGGTGCTCATCACTACACATGGCTAATTTTTTCTATTTTTGGTAGAGACAGGGTCTCACTCTTGCTCAGGCTGGTCTCAAACACATGACCTCAAGTGATCCTCCCACCTTGGCCTCCCAGAGTGAGACACCATGCCCAGCCAAGAACTATCTTAAATAGTATTTTTATTAGTATCTTACAAAGATTTGAGGAACCTGCAGCCTCAAGGTCACATGTGGCCCTCCAGATCCCCAAATGTGGCCCCTTGACAGAATCCAAACTTCACAGAACAAATCCCTTTATTAAAAGGATTTGTTGTGTAAAATTTGGATTCAGTCAAAAGGTCACACACAACTATTCGGAAGGCCACAATTTCCCCGCCTGGAACAGGGAATAGGCACAGCTGTTTGGGCTGTGTAGGAGGGAAGATAGGAGGGACAGGCTACTTTGACAGACATTTTACTTTTCCAGATGATGCTTTGAGACTACAATTGATCCAAGGTACTTCTCTAAGAACAGGTAACCCCAAATTGAGTTCTGTCAATAGTCGGTAATAACCACAGAGACATTATGATAATAAGTGTCATCAATTACATCCATCATTCTAAAAAATGTACCTAAATCAGGAGAAAAACATCCCTATAGAATGAAAGATAGAGAAATAGTATGGAATGAGCAATTAGTGCCCCAATTTCCTTCTTTTCTGTCATCATCCAAAATACTTATTAAGTTGTTCTTATTTTTTCTCTTCTTTTTTTATTCCTAATTATAGGAATATTCAGTTCCATTAACTCTCATGCATAGGATTATCCTAGGAGGCCATTTCACCACGCCTAAATTCCTCCAGGAAACTTTGAGCAGCCATCTGTAAGGGTGGTTAGAGTAAAAGACATGCTAGAAGGGAACAAGTTAGTAAGATTTGATACCAATATATGGAAGAACTGATGAATCTGAATAAAGAGGGCAGCAGTGAGGCCTAGAGAAGGGAGACAGCTATTAAAGTATAATTGGCAGAACTTGTGACCCTCTGTCTATCTAATACCATCTCACCAAATTCAAGAGCTTCATTTTTCTTGTTCTGTTTCTAATTATACACATGACAGGCAGTGTGTTAAAAGTTAAATAAGGAGGGGCCAAGATAGTGGACTAGAAGCAGCCTGTACTCACTACTCTCAGGGAGAGGATCAAAACCTGCAAGTAGATATTCATCATTAGGTAGATTGTCTAAAAAGAGCATTGGGAATCAACAGAGAGGTAATGGGAGGCTCCCAAAGTGAAGGAGAAGAAAGAGGGGTGACCTATTCAGCAGGATCAGAGGTACACAGGGAAGGCACCCACATGTGGGGAAGGGACAGAGGAGAGACCACAGGGCTCCACACTTCCCCCATGGACATTGCAATTGAAGCTGCAGGAGGCCTCTTCCACTGCAGCAGGCTGTTGGACTGACACAGGGAGCTGACTGGAGACTGTGTGATGGCATTGCTTCAGAGAGAAGGCACAGTCAGGACCTGCTGGTTTATGAACCCTGAGTGCTATGGCTGGTGCCATTTTGAAGTCCTAGCCCCAGAGAGCTGCATTTAACCAAGGGTCAGATCTGTTGCTGCTGCCATATTGGGGAGGAAGTGGGGATGCCAGGCACTCTTGTGCACCTTTTGGGTGGGTGCTTCACACCCCCACTGCTGTTGGGGGACCCAGGCAGAGTGGAAACCCATGGACTTGGAGCCCACTGCCACCAACTGGGTGGCCCCATCCAGCCACAGCTGTTGTGGGACCTGGACAGAGAGAATGCCCACAGCCCCAGGCATCCACTGCTGTTTTCTGGGTGGCATAGCCATTGTCACCATAGCCTAGGTAACAGTGCCACCGATGGACCTGGGTGAAACAAATGCTCATGCCCTGCGTACCCACTGCCCATGAGAACCACAGGGGAACAGGGAGACACAGGAGAGCAACAGTGTTAATTAAAGATCCACATTTCATCTACTCCTCTTCTGCATGGTCAATTTTCTGGAGTAGGACTCAGGCATGTCATCCAGGAACCTCTCCTTCTCTTCACTGGGCAACAGAAATCCACAGCAGAGAACCGGTGTACCACAAAGCTATCTGTCTTGAGCTGAGAGAAGAGGTTTCAGATGAGAATGAGAAGAGGGTTCAGATGAAAATCAGAATAAGAACTCTGGCAATATGAAAAATCAGGCTGACTTGATACATACACCCCAAAGGATTACAATAGTTCTCCAGCAATGGACTCCCACCAAAAGGAAATTATTAAAATGTCAGGTATGGAATTCAGAATATGGATGTTAAGTAAGACCAATGGGATTAATGAGAAAGTTAAAAACCAAAACAAAGAATCCCCCTCCCAAAAAATTTCAGGACATAAATTAAAAATTCACTAAAGAGCTGGAGCTAGATAATATAAGAATAATATAACAGAACTTCTAGAAATGAAAGAGTCATTTAGGGAATGTCAAAATACAGCAGAAAGTTTTAACAACAGACTAGACCAATCAGAAGAAAGAATTTCAGAGGTTTTGAATTGATTCAGTCAGTCAAAAATGTAGAAAAAAGAATAAAGAAGAATGAACAATCTCTCTGAAAAACATGGTATCATGTAAACAAATGAATATAGAATCACAAGTATCCCTGAGGGAGAAGAAGCAAAGAAAAAAGCATGGAAAATCTATCTGAGGAAATAATTGAGGAAAACTTCCCTGGTACTGTCAGAGATTTAGACATCCAGATACAAGAAGGTCATTGAATGCCTAGAAGATTCATAGTAAACAGGACATCACCAAAGCACACAGTCATCAGTCTGGCCAAAGTCAAAGTGAAGGAGAAAATCCTACAAGGTGCAAGATGAAAGCATCAGAATACTTACAAAGGAAAATCCATCAGACTAATGGCAGACTTCTCAACAGAAATCCTACAAACCAGAAGGGATGGGGTCCCATTTTTAGTCTCCTTAAACGGAATAACTACCAGCCAAGAATTTTGTATCCTGCAAAAGTAAGTTTCATAAATGAAGGAGAAATAAAGTCTTTCCCAGACAAGCAAACACTAAAGAAATTTGTCACCACTAGACCTGCGTCACAAGATATGCTTAAAAGTGCTCTGTACATGGAACACAACAATGACTACTAACCAGTATAAAAACACCTGAAAGTTAAAAGTCACAGCTCTTATAAAACAGTAACACAAGGGAGAAAACAAAGCAACTAGATAACAATCAACATGATGAACAGAACACTATCTTACATATCAATAGTAACATTGAATGTAAACGGTCTTGGGGCCAGGCGTGGTGGCTTATGCCTGTTATCCTAGCACTCTGGAAGGCCAAGGTGGGAGGATCGTTTGAGCTCAGGAGTTTGAGACTAGCCTCAGCAAGAGTAAGACCCTTGTCTTTACTAAAAAAATAGAAAGAAATTAGCTGGACAACTAAAAATATAGAGAAAAAATCAGCCGGGCATGGTGGCGCATGCCTGTAGTACCAGCTACTCAGGAGGCTGAGGCAGTGGGATCACTTGAGCCCAGGAGTTTGAGGTTGCTGTGAACTAGGCTGATGCCACGGCACTGTAGCCCAGACAACAGAGTGAGATTCTGTCTCAAAAAAAAAAAAAAAAGTATGTAAACGGTCTTAATGCTTCACTCAAAAGATATAGATTGGCTGAATGGATAAAAAATGCAATCCAAATATGTACTATCTCCAAGAAACCCATTTAACTCACAAAGATTCTCATAGACTCAAGGCAAAGGGTTGAAAAACATATTCCACACAAATGGAAAACAAAACAAAGCAGTAGTAGTTGTTCTTATATCAGATAAAATAGACTTTAAATCAACAATGGTAAAAAAAGACAAAGACAGACATTATATAATGATAAAGGGAGCAATTCAACAAGAAGATATAACAATTCTAAATATATATACCTAACACAGGAGCTCCTAGATTCGTAAAACAAATCCCACTAGATCTAAGCGAGGAAATAAACAACAACATCATAATAGCCAGAGACTTCAATACTGTGCTAACAGATCTGGACATATCAAGGCAGAAAATCAACAAGGAGACACTGAACTTAAATGGGATTCTAGAACAAATGGATGTAACAGACATTTATAAAGCATTGTATCTCCAAACTGAAGAATATACATTCTTCTCATCAGCACATGGGACATTTTCTAAGATAGATTATGTGTTAGATCACAAAACAAGTCTCAGAAAATTCAGAAAAATTAAAATCATACCATGTATCTTCTTATACTACAGTGGAATAAACCTATAAATCAACTCCAAAAGTAACTCTCAAAACTATAAAAATACATTAAAATTAAAAAACCTGCTGCTGAACAAACAATCTTTGGGTCAATGATGAAGTCAAGATAGAAATCAAAAGATTTTTGAATTGAACAATGAAGATGACACAAGCTTCTGAAATCTCTGGGATACAGTAAAAGTAGTGCTAAGACGGAAGGCCATAAAACTTAAATAAGATTATTCTTTAGGTATCACACATGAATTAAGAATTCATACTGTAATTCATTAAGTTGAGTTTTGCTAGATAGGAGAGAGCCTGCCCTTCACCATTTCTTATTTCCATTAAACATCTATGAAGTATAAGCTGAAAGATCACTACTAGTTTCAGATGTGCTCTGAAATATTTCTTGGCCATATTTTCCTTTCTACATCTTTACTCTTTAGGGTCCATTGAAGACTTGTTCTTTGTTTTTTTATCATAATGTCTTTCTATTTCTATCCTTTACTAAAATGCATAGCAAGAAGATCAAGGGCTTGGACATAGCTGACCCTGCATTTAAATTACACTTTGAAACCTACTGTATGACCTTACATAAATCAGTTAGCCCCTATAAATGTTCATTTACCATCTATCAATGGGGTTAATAATATCTAAAACATAAGTTACATGTGTGAATTAAATTGAAATGATGTAAAGCATTTACTGTAGTACCTGAAATTTGACAGCAATAAATATGAGTTTCTCATTTACACCTTCTTTTCCTTTCCAAAACTTCATATCCTCATGATAATTCTAATCTCTAGACTTTATCATACATTTTTTGTTGACATTATTAACAATTTTCCCCTTTCTTGGATTTCAATTTTGCTTCCAATATTGCTGCTACTCTAAGCACCACAAAACTTTCCATATTTTTAATATTTTTCATGTACTATTTTTGTCCTTACTGCATAATATCTATATCTTTCTGTTGTTATATATACTCCTATCATACCCACCATCTCCCAAGTGGCAGACCAAAATAAAAGCAAACCCTTACCAATATGCCAAGAGTTTTCAGGCAGCATCATTATGGTACTATTTCTTCCTGAGTCCTAAGATTTAATTCCTGGGTTCTCTTATATATATCCCCAGAAGCATACTCATGTGTGAAAACAGATCTGTATTTTGGAAAAGAGAAGACTGTAAAATTGAGTTCATGGTACTCAGAAGGAGAACTCATTATAAAAGCTGAGGTTGTTTTTTGTTGGCTACTTCCTTGTCACATTAGGATATGAATAATAAAGGAAGTTAAAGAATTATCTAGACGATCCCACAGAATAAAGGGAACTATACCCTGAAACTGTTATCCTGAAATTTCAAATAGGTTCATGCCTCACATTTAAAAGTTTTTGTTATATAAATGTGATCTAGTAAAAATAATTCTATAGGTCTTTATCTAAAAGATAAAATACGTCACAGAATTCGTTTACTTTACCATCCACATTTCAACCAGCTTATGTCAAAGGGATCAGAAGGAAGTTACATTGCTCAGAACTGAATTTTCTGTGAAAATTTTGTTAAGGTCAAGATGGGTACACAGTGTTCCTTTCTCTCTGCATCCATGCCAGCATCTTTTGTTTGTGACTTTTTGATAAAAGCCATTCTCACTGGGGTTAGGTGATATCTCACTGTGATTTTGATTTGCAATTCCCTGTTGATTAGAGATGTTGAGCATTTTTTCATACATTTATTGGCCATTAGTCTATCTTCTTTTGAAAAGCTTCTGTTCATGTCTTTTGCCCATGTTTTAATGGGGTTGTTTGATTTTTTTCCTACTGATTTGCTTGAGTTCTTTGTAGATTTTGATTATTAGCCTTTTATCAGATTATAGCATGTGCATATTTTCACCCATTCTGTAGGTTGTCTATTTGCTCTCTTGATTGTTTCCTTGGCTACAAAAAAAAAAAAAAAGGGCACAGATAAAGATGTTTGGACATATGGACATATTCTGTATCTAAGAAAATGTTTAACAAAATTGAGTCCTTTGAAAATCAGTTTTCTAATGTAATTGATAACGTGAAAGAAAATAAAACTTAATCATCAAATGAGTTTGGAAAATATTGATTTAAATGATTTAAAACATTTGATGGAAAACCGCAAGTGGCTTCTCAGCTCACAGTGATTATTCTTTGTTCTGATGGACCTATATGCCCATCCTCCTTCTTTGGGGAAATAGCTTTTTCTCTTCCATGTTTGATATGGGAGATTATATCAACTTATAAGTCCCTGTCTTCCTGATTACATGTACACACACAAAGAAAGGCCAATGCCCCAAAATGACTCCATCAGATTGATTTCTAGAATTTTTCATGCCATAACTCCATATGGAGTAATCTGATTAATAAAAATGAAACATATAGAAATTAAAATGAGTTGTAAGGAAATAAAGATTTTAGATAAATTAGCCTTTATAAATATCCATTGATAAATTCAAGAACTTTGTTCTTTCTTGTCCCTTTTTAACCTAGATATATGGCAAATGTTTATATAGCAAAGGCTAGATGAAATTAGGTTGCAATTAATACCAATGTAGGTCGGGTGCAGTGGCTCATGCCTGTAATCCTAGCACTCTGGGAGGCCGAGGTGGGCAGATTGTTTGAGCTCAGGAGTTCGAGACCAGGCTGAGCAAGAGTGAGACCCCATCTCTACTAAAAAAAAAAATAGAAAAAAACTAGCTGAACAATTAGAAATACATATATAAAAAATTAGCTGTGCATGGTGGCACATGCCTGTAGTCCCAGCTACTTGGGAGGCTGAGGCAGAAGGATTGCTTGAGCCCAGGAGTTTGAGGTTGCTGTGAGCTAGGCTGACACCATGACACTCTAGCCTGGGCAACAGAGTGAGACTCTGTTTCAAAAACAAACAAACAAAAATACCAAATGTATCATGAAGTCTAATGAAATCTCAAATCTTGCTAGATATGAGCTAGTTGTGCCTTTGAAATGATAAAGTTACTTTCTCAAAAGGTGGTCTCTTTTTCTCTTCTTGGAACTGAGGTAGATGCCCAAAGTCAGAAAAAGTCAGAAGGAATACATGGACATTTTTTTCTAGTAAAACTTGAGATAAACAAATCATTGGTGAAATATAATTTACTATCTAGGACAGATCATATGATGGAGGAAAGAGAGGAATAAAATAAATGCTGAAACTTCATCTTAATTTCTCAGCCACAGCTTCCTGAAATTTTCAAAATACAGTATGACTGAAAACATTTTGTGCTGACAGAATCCACAAAAAATTATTGCTGATAAGTGCTTGAACTTTGATCTCACGTGAGACCTAAAACCATAAAACAATGAAAAACCTGGTTATTGCTATTCTTTGACAGAACACAGGTCTCCACAAAAATTTTGCTTATATTTTGAGTTTCTCCAATTTTAAGTCTCCAAATTTCTCTCCCTCTGATACTTTGTGGAAGATCATAATTTAAGTGTTTGAATTCTTTTCTTACTTTTACAATGGGAGGGCATAATGGATATGATAACCTCTTTGGGGGATAGGTAGGTATTCTGCCGTAAGGTCTATCACAAGACTGTAATCACATTGTAAATCAGGGTTGTGGTCTCATCTGAAGGCTTGACTAAGGAAGGATCTGCTCCCATAGCCACTGCTATTCCATGGGTTGAAGTTTGTCCCCCAAAAATTTAGTGTTGAAGCCCTAACCACCAACATGACTGTATTTAGAGATAGGGCCTTTGTGGAGATAATTAAGGTCAAATGAGGTTATAAGCACGAGGTTCTTTTTTTTTTTTTTTTTAAGCACGAGGTTCTTATCCAGTAGGATTTATGTCCTTATAAGTAGAAGAGACCCCAGAGCTCAAGCTTTCTCCGCATATGCACAGAAGAAAGGCCACATGAGGACACCAAGAAAATGTGGCTGTCTTGAAGTCTGGAAGAGAGCCCTAAAAAGAGACCAAATTTCCCAGCACTTTGATCATAAATCTCTAGTCTCCAGAACTGTGAGAAAATAAATATCTGCTGTTTAAGTCATCCAGTTTATGATACCAAATATAGATTTTGGTATTGAGAAGGGGGGTGCAACTGTAACAAAACCTAAAAATGTGAAAGTGACTTTGGAACTGGGAAATGGGTAGAGGCTGGAAGGGTTTTCAGGTGCATGCTAGCAAAAGCCTATATTGCTGTGAAGAGACTAGTCATAGATAAATGGATGTTAAAAGAAATTCTGGTGAGGTCTCAAGGTACAAATGAGGAACATGTTATTGGAAACAGTATAAAAAGCAATCTTTGTTATAAAGAGTCAAAGAACATTTCTGAACTATGTCTTAGTGTTTTGCACAGTGGCTTTTGAGAATGACAACCTTGGATATTTAGCAGAGAGGATTTCTAAGCAAAGTGTTACAAGTACAGCCTGGTTTTTTCTTGCTTGTGGTAAAAGGCTAGAGGAGAAAGATGAACTAACAGATTCATTAAGCAAAAAGAAATCAGCACTTGAAGATTGGGGAAATTCTTAGCCCATCTATATGGCAAAAAATGATAAAGTGTGTTCTGGGAAGAACACCAAAGGTATGGCTGAACAACAATCCATGAAGAAATTACCCGTGATTTTGTTCAGTCACCTCAGCAGAAGCCAAGAATACATATGTCCTATGCCTGTCCTACCATTGTTTTTTGGAAGCATGTAGCTTGTCTGGTTTCACAGTTTCACAGCTGGAGAGAAATTTTGCACCAAGATGAATCACACCTTGAATCTCACCCCTATCTGATTTAGATCAGACTTTGGACTTTATTTATTTTTTTTGTTAATGTTGGACAAAATAGACTTTAAGTCAAAAAGCATTAGTAGGAACATTACATCATAATAAAGGAAACAAAAATATAATACTCATAAGCCTCTATGCATCCAACTACATAGTCTTGGAAAACGTGCAAATAAGAAACTATTAAAAATCACAAGGATAAAATCAACATACCCATAATTATACTGGAAGAATTTTAAAAAGTGTATCTTTATGAAAAAAAGACAAAGCAAAATAATACTAAGGATGTAGGAGATACAGGTAACAAAATTACAAGCTTGAGCTGATATATGTGATTAAAACCCTGTACCAAATATAACAGAGAAATATTTTCTCATAAAGTAAATGTAACCATATTTCAAATAATTAGCAGTAGACAGACATGGTCTTTGATTAAATGCAATTAAATGAGAAAATCAGAGTAAAACATGGTAAAAAAAAGTCCATATGTTGAAAACTTAAAAAAAAAATCCCCTTATAATGTAGTTAACTTCATTAGTTGAGAAAATAGCAACAAAGTATCATAAAAATCATCAAAATAAAATATAAAATCATAATTACAAAAATATGAATGTATTGCATTTCTCTTCATATTAATCTATCATTTCCAATAAAATCCAATTAGCACTTTAATGGAACTAGAGAGCTGATTTCTTTTTTTTTTTTACTATTTCAACATATTATGGGGATACAGATGTTTAGGTTATGTATATTACCCTTGCCCTCCCCACCCCCCAAGTCCGAGCTTCAAGAGTGTCCATCCCCAGGATGGTGCGCATCGCACTCTTTGTGTATGCATATACCCATCCCCTCCTCCCTCCTCCCCCCTCTCCTCTGCCCGACATCCAATAAATGTTATTCTTACATGTGCACTTATGTGTTGATCAATTAATACCAATTTGATGGTGAGTACGTGTGGTGCTTGTTCTTCCATTCTTGGGATACTTCACTTACTAGAATGTGTTCCAGCTCTATCCAGGAGAATACAAGAGGTGCTATATCACTATTGTTTCTTAAAGCTGAATAGTATTCCATGGTATACATATACCACATTTTATTAATCCACTCATGTATTGATGGACACTTGGGTTGTTTCCACATCT
>CAUYSK010089986.1:0-14003 GCA_963575035.1 Avahi laniger | reverse complement strand
TCCTGGGCTCAGGCGGTCCTCCTGCCTCAGCCTCCTGAGTAGCTGGGACTACAGGTGTGTGCCACCACACCTGGCTAAGTATTGGAAATAATTTGTGTTAAATGAAGAAATGGTTTGTTTTTTTTTAGTATGTTTCCACGGAAATAAATATTTCCTGGTAAAATTTTTTATACTATTTATAAAAAAAAAAAAAAAAAAAAAAAAAAAAAAAGTTTTCTTCATTTAAGACAATTTATTTCCAATAGGTAGCCAGGTGTGGTGGCACACACCTGTAGTCCCAGCTACTCAGGAGGCTGAGGCAGGAGGACCGCCTGAGCCCAGGAGCTCGAGGTTGCAGTGTACTATTATTGTGCCCCGGCACTCCAGCCTGGGTGACAGAATGAAACCCTGTCTATTAAAAAAAAGTAAATAAATAATGAGGTACTTTTCACTAGGCTAATCCTACAATAAAACTTAACATAAGAGTAGGAGTTAACCACGTGTCCACAAGAAGGCTGCAGGGAAACCCTGAAATGACATATGGAAATTTCTCTTAGATGACGGTAACCAGATTTGAACAGATTTTCAAAATGACTCACATTCCTCCATCCCCAATAAGAGGTTAAAAATGACAGCAGGAATTTAAACTCATTATATATCAAATAAGAATTTAAACTCATTAAATATCTCACTTCAATTCTAAACAACTGATCATTTATGTAAAAATGCACAAATGTTAATAAATACACAAGTAAGTATCAATGACCAATAATTAAAATAAAAGTGTTGCTTCTCATTAGCTGCACATTGCCAATGCAGGTACTATATACTATAAACTTCTTGGTAATGTGTAGATTAACAGCAACTAAATCATAAGATAAATATAACTGGTATCAGAGCTAATTAACTATACTAGAAGGAATGAACTTTAAATAATTCCAGACAAGGGAATGGCTTCTACTTTTAAAGCTCTTCAGGAAAAAGGACACCAATGATCTATCCTAGTAACCATTTTTGCTAGGTAAATTTTTATAGCAAAAGGATCAGTCACACTTTAAACTGACCTGCTTGCCTAGTCATTTGTTGCCTGGCACATCTTGCTGGTCAAGAGAAGAGCCCTTACCTAGGATAAATGTCACCGAAGACATGGCCCAATAGCTGCACACGAGCCAAGTAGCCTAGGAGTGGGTATACAGTCATCATCTGGAACAGCAGGAATATCCTTGCAATGAAGGACAGGGTGTCACTGCTAGGGAAGTTGTCCAAAAAATTCTAATCCAAGAAAGATAATGAAGTAACATTAAAAATCAAATTCCATACATACAAATTTATAAAATAGAATGTCTTCTGCTTATTTTCAATATAGGGGCTATTCAACTTGTGGTTTTGGGCTGGTACCCAACCACAAATTGCTTGTAAACTATTTTTCAATGCAGTAAGTACAGAAATTGAAAGTGTTTAGAAACTTTTACAGAAATTTGACACTTGCCACTGTTTTATTCTGTTTTACAAAAGTATCAGCCTGTAACTGATTTGACATTAAAACAACAATGAGAAAGAAAATCTTGTCCTTCACTACAGATAAGACTGAGCAGCACTGCTTTATATGGTTCAAGCACAATACCCAAATCTGTTACAGAGATTTAAAGGGCTAATTTAATTTAATGCTATTAATATTTTATCCTCACTAGCTCTCTTGCTTTTCCTCCTCTGGGGCATTGTAGCACTTTCAAAGTAAAGATTATAGGACAAGGTGAGAGTGAGTTCATCACCTAGGATCATCATCGTTTATAGTCTATCACTAAACTGAAAAGGATTTAGTTCTACTTTCTTTCATGACCCTTTCTCCATTTTAGTTTGGTATCTAAAAAACAAAAGTTAATCACTAAGAATTTTTACTTTTCCTTTCAAATACAAATACCACAAATATTCCTATTCCCAAGGGAGTGGGCTTTACATGGGAATGCTCATATGAAGGAAATTTTCAGCAAACATTTGGCTGCCAAAGAGCTTCTGGAATCAAGGAAATCAAGAGAATAAGAATATTTCAAGTTATCAAAACAGAGGTAACTCAAACTTATTTCTCTCATAAAGACGAGAACACTACTAACACTATTTGACTGAAATAACCATTATAAATCAGCTGTAATAAATCATACTGCATATTCAACTATGCTCTATTGGAGGAATTTTGTCTGACTAGAAAGTCACCCATGGAATGCTGTTTTTTTAATAAGAAATTCTTCAGTCACATTTAACTACAGACTATACTACTCCTAAGATTTTGATGGGTTAAATAAATGAAAATATTACTTATGGCAACCTTTTATTAAAAGATTTTTTCTTTTATTATTTCTGTCTCTTTCTTTTTTAACAGCCAAATACTCTTTTTGTTTTGCTGCCTGCCACTCAGTATCAAAATGAGAGTCAAATCTGTCATCAGGGACTATTGAAGTAAGACAATAGTTTATCCAGGGCATTTCCAGATGTGGGCTTTGGAAAATAAGGACGTTCACTGTATTCTCTGTGGAGGTTTCATAAGTTCATGAGAACTACTTGTAATAGTTCTCCACAAAAAGAGAAATATATGTATATGACAGTAGTCATTTATTTGAGTACCACAAGGTGCCTGGCACACAGTATGTTATCTCGGAGCTCATCTAGAAATCTAATGGAGTATGTATTACATTATTTAATGGAAAAGGAAACCAAAGTTCAGAAAAAATGAGGAAAGTTCCTACATTCCTCTACTTAGATAGTAGAGATGGTATTCAAACCCAGGCCTGTCTGATATTAAATCTTGCCACGATATTACCCTGCCTACTATGCATATATGAAAGTATAAACATTCACACAGAGAGGGTACGCAGTGCCTTACCTGCTCAATACAATCTTTGGATAATGGTGGTGAAGGAAATGAAGCAAAAACCAGGACTCCAATATAGAGATAAGTTAATGTCACCAGCAAATAAGCAATACACAGGTCCCTCACCTGCAAATACAGAATAAAATTCCCATAATACTATAGAAATTTGCAGTAAGTCCACATGAATAGGTTAAATGAGAAGACTGACAAATAAATATGAAATTTGTCTTTTTCCTTGTGTATGTGTGTGTATACTTTCTAGATATCTAATTTGTTCACATAAAGTAGTTAAAACAAAATTCACATACTTTACCATTAGTCTGCCAATTTTTTTTTTTTTTTTACTAGTCTGAAATATGTAGACTAAGCTACCTGTTGGCCAACTTAGGAAGTTAACATAAACAGTGGTCTTACATGATTGAAACTCTGACTTACTTTCAAAAGGTAATTTATTTACCAAATTATAAAATATTTAACTACAACAATAAAGCTAAGGGACAAGAAAATAAGTATAAGTATGACCTGCAAAATTTAAAAAATTCTTCCCTTAGTAAGCTAACTTATATCATCAAAACATGCCTAGACCATAAGAGTAGAACATATTAAAATATATTTAATAAGGAAGGAAAGCTAGCTTAAAAAGCAGACAACAAGCAGGTATTAAAGACGAGCTTTATAAGCCTAAACAGTAAACAAAAGGAAATCAGAAGGCAGCTGTTCAAACAGCTGCACAATGTTATTACTGGAACCAGCAAACAAACACAGAGCATTAAATAAAGTGGACTGCTTTCTTCCACTGCTGTTCCCATCCTCCCTACCTCCCATATCCATGCAAAGTAAAAAGCTCCAAGATATTTAATGCAGCCAGCTGTCAGATCCAAAAAGAACAGATTCCACAGCTCACAAATCTGGTCTCCATCACCCCTAAAGTTACAGCAAAACGAGTCAGCACAACTAAATCATGGCAATGAGCCTAATCCGTTTTCATTTTAAACACAAATTACTTTGAAAGTTAAAAAAACAAATTAGAAAAAAAAATTATATATGATTTTTAAAAAATTTGATGACACAATAAGAAAACTGGATATTTGGTATTTTATTTTTTGGATAATTTTCCTCTTTAAATGGGCTAAAGCAATAATAGTTTTATAAACTTGAATGTTGATAACCTCAGTTAAAAAGCAAGCAACAGGCCAGGCGCGGTGGCTCACGCCTGTAATCCTAGCACTCTGGTCTGGGAGGCTGAGGTGGGTGGATCGCTCAAGGTCAGGAGTTCGAGATCAGCCTGAGCAAGAGTGAGGCCCTGTCTCTACTAAAAAATAGAAGGAAATTATCTGGACAACTAAAAAAATATACATATTGAAAAAATTAGTCAGGCATGGTGGCTCATGTCTGTAGTCCCAGCTACTTGGGAGGCTGAGGCAGAAGGATCGCTTGAGCCCAGGAGTTTGAGGTTGCTGTGAGCTAGGCTGACGCCATGGCACTCTAGCCCAGGCAACAGAGTGAGACTTTGTCTCAAAAAAAAAAAAAAGCAAGTAACAAGCTACAAGAAATCTTAAGGTCAGTACTAAGTTGACAATCAGTTTGAAAGCAAACCAGGGATTCTACACCCTGCTTTAGGTGCTAGATAGGCCTATGGAGCTAAAGGCTTATACAGATTGGTTTTGGCCCTTTCAAAGAACTTCTAATTGCTTAGGAATGAGGGAGAAGAGGACGACCCAACCTGGAGGTAGGGGCAGTTTCAAAATTTTTGCTCTTTAGTTCATGAAGCTCTAGGGCCTATGGCTGGCTAAACTTCAGTCAACCCTACGGTTGCCTTATGATCTCGTGTGGGATGAACAGAAGTTAATCTGGCAATGCCTATTTTCCTATCAAAGGGTAGTAGTCTCCCATTATGATGTTTGGAAGTCATTTTATCCTCAATCTACTCAATGCCACTCAAGAACAGAGATAGCCTTGTAAAAAAAATCTCAGGAGGCAAAGCAGCTGTGCCAGGGAGGACTCTATGTAAGGAGTGACAGCAGCTATTCCATGGCCAGTCTTTAGGTATATACCACCTGATCACCACTTATTTTGGTCTGACTTCCTGCAGAGAAATGTACCTCAGCACGCTTTGAGGGAAATCTGATGAAGATGCAAAGGCTAAGGGGTGAGGGCTTCCCAATAAGATGGTTTCCCCCTTATGCTTTCCCTGTTCTCAAGGCACTGTACATACATCTCAAACATAGCAGCTATTACACTGTAACTGTCATTAATTTTTATTATAAAAGTAATCCATGTTCATGATATAAAGGATCTCAAGTGGAGATAAAATGTCCCTTGACATCCTCAAAATAGCCATGGTTAGTTGTTCTTATATCATGTTGGTTTTTAAATTTTTCTCTAAATTGATTCATACCACTAGACTATGTGATTCTGAGGATAGATACTGTGTCTTTTTCATCTTTATATCCCCAATATCCAAGACAACACCTGGCACATGGTAGGAGCTCAGTAAATGTAGATAAAACAATAACCACGTTGGCTTTGTTTACTAAGTGCTTCTAGGTAGGAGGCTCTATGCTAAGAACATTACATGTGTTGTCTCATTTAATCTTAACAACCTTATAATGTAGATAGTCATTTTCTTCATTTTATAGATGAGTAAACTTAAGTGCAGCAGGGTTACAAAACTCATTCATGGTTACAAAGTGAGTACCTTGTGAAGCCAATATTCAAATCAAGGTCTTTCTGGTTCCCAATTGTATGCCCTTAGCTACCATGGAGATATGACCAGTTACCAATGTATTTGTGTCCTAGTTAATAAATAACAATAATGAAAAAAATGAAAGAGGTAACAAGTTATGAGTAACAAAGTATGCAATAAACCTTATAGAGACGCAATAGAAACACTAAAACCAGAAAAATTCTATTTCACAGTAATCCAACATACACTTGGTAAAACTCGGTCAGGAGCTGCATAGCTGTTTTCATCTGAAAATAAACTAATGAACAGAAATGATGCTTTTATGATAAAAGCAGCTGAGTTTTAGCATGATCCTGGGAAACATGCCACCTATGAATAGTATATACATATGTGAGATTTGCTATTTTCTGGCTTAAACCCAAGCCATCACTGTACTAGGCCTAAAGATATAGCTTCTTGAAAGCCCATTTGATGGAAAAGGATAGGAAAAAAGTTATCTTTTAGAAAATGAGGCTCAAAGTAAAAATATATTTAAAAAGAGGCACAAGTGACAATATGAACTGGTAATATGTCAAGAAGCCTATACATTAATAATGCAACCTACTCTGCCTCATGAATAAGCAATGGCTGGCACGGCTGATGGTAGGGAACTAAAAACAGGTAGAATGCCAACTCAGAATGAGGACTGGATTTACAACAGGGCCAGAAGTGGTCTGGGAGCACATTCAGTTTGTCAAACATGGTTTATTATTTGTTCCACGTACCGTTTATAGTGCAAATACTACCCAGTGGAGTATTTACTAACAAGACTGACAGAATCTGACCACAGAGACCTACCCCAAGCACTTACATAAAAACTTCTGGTGTACAGCTTAGTAAACTACAGATTTGTATGAATAAGGAAGAAGTAAATAAACTAAGATATTAGGCATCTCAAATCATTTTAAAGACCAAAGCAGAGTAATACAACTAAAGACAGACAAAATAAAACTGAACAAAAAAAGCACTGTATAGGTTCTGATTCAAACACAACAAGGAAATATATATAAAGAGGTTAACTCGCATATCTAGGAGAGTTATAGGGACTACATTTCTGAAGATAAGGAACGAGTTGGGTGATCTTCAGCCCCCTAACTTTTTTTTTGTAAGGTATGCCACAGGAATAGAAATGATACCCCATTTAGTTATACATGTGAAAAATACGTTTAGTGAAAGAAAATACAAAATTAAGTTGAACTTGGAAAACCTGGAAAATTTGATCATTACACCTGTTTTAGAGCTTCATTGTTTCAAAATGTCTTCAGATCCAAGTTCAAATATAGTTTATACAGAAAGAGAAGGCTTTTTCTATTTTTTTTGTTTTCTTTTCTACTTTAAAACCTTTGTTTACTGAGTTTGGAATAACTAACCCAATATCAATATTATGAATTCAGAGTCCCTGGCAACTTCACATTTTCTGACTTTAATCTCAAGAAAACATTATTCCATGATATTAACAGGACTTCCATAAGTCAAATTACTTACTGAAAACCTGAGGAAAGGTATAATCATTAACTAAATCAAATGACAAAATTTTTCTCAAAATATAGTACCCATTACTTTGATTTATGCTAACATATGATGCAGTTTCAGTATAATTGAAAGGAGAGTATATATATTTATACATATTTAAAGTGTTTAGAATGTTGATGGCACATAGTACTTCATAAATACTAGCTTTATCATTAGTAATTACTAATACGTTAAGAAGTTAACATGAATTACAACTGGTACCCCTAGTTTTAATTAAGACAGAAAGAAAACATCATCCATTTAAACCTTGGCTTTTAAGCCCTTGTTTTAAAAACATTTTCCACAACTGACAAAAGTTGAGTCAAATTTTATTAGCTGAACCTCACATACTAGTTCTAAAAAGCCCTAGTCCCAAAACTTAGTGGAAGAAAGAACTCATTTTTATGGTATTTACATATGAAATACAGATTTCAAGGCCCACTGAGTGTTCTAATAGAAAGGCAGCGATCCTTCTTCAATGCTTGGGGGATCATGAAATAAAACATTCATCTCTCTCTCTCCAGTCCTAGCTTCTCACACTAGAGCATGTACCCCTCCAGATAAACTGAAATAACTTTCCAGAGCAGAAATTCTACTTAAGAACTGTGGGGAGCAAAAAGTGAAAAACAGTCCTCACTTTGCATGGTAGTACGAGACTGTAAATATTACTGCGCAACTTGAAACTGTGCAAAGCAGTCACAGTAATCAATGGTAAAATTTATGATTATTCTGTAATCTTTAACAATTTTTGTCAAAACATTAAAAACTCTCTTACTATTGGTTATAAATGTCTAGGGAAATGAGTAAATAGTAAAACTAATATTTATTTATTTATTTAGTCCATTGTAACTTAAAATATCAGAAGCATTGAGAATCAAAGTGTTTTATTTCTTAGTAGAAACTTGGCAAGAGTAGTTTCAACTATTCTTATCTCCTTCTCATGGTATAACTTACAATATGCAGCAAGCATTTTTTTGTGTCTTGGTGAATTGTCATACTCCTTTATTCTAACTTTGTATCAGCTTCTAAGATTTCAACCTTTGTGCTTTCAATGTTGTGAAATATCTCCAAGAATTCTTTTAATACAAAGTTTTCCGACAGTGTCCCCTCGTCTGGGATTTCTTCATTCTTGTCATCACAACCACTTTCCAAATTCATGTTCATAAGTTCACCCTCCCTAAGTTCCTGTGGCTGCATATCTAGAGTCTTTTGAATGGCAGCAGTGTCAACATTTCCACAACTGGCTATTTCTTTTCTAACTCCATTTATGTTCAATTCAAATTTCACTTCCAGCATTACCACTTTTTGCTTCATTGTTGCAATTTTACCTTTGTTTGCCAATTTCCTCTTTCAATTACCCATTTTTGTAAAACATCACATCAGTTTATCACTGGGAGACAAGGAGGCAACACAACTACCCACTTTATACACCGTGTGTAAAGTGATTAACATGCACAGTGAGTAATCACTGACAGACTTTGGAAGACGTAGTGTGACTGGTCACTAATCACAATGTACACCTGTTATTTACATAGTGATTTGTGAACTGAAGGGCCTGCAGCTGCTACTACTTTATGCAAGTACTCATAGTTCAAACCCTGTGGTGACTGAACTTTGAACAATATTGGGGGTAACTAATGTAATTTAAGAAAATCATAGTAACTGAAATTTGTGCATATAGGAACCATGCAACGTGAGAACTGCCTGAAATTTAACTCATTATTTTGAGACTGTTTTCCAGTAACACAAACTAATTATGAGCCAATAGAAAGGTGCATGAGTATTTAAGACAAAACATAAATCTTTAATAAAATTGTATTCTTCCCCAGATTCCCAGATATACCAGGTTGTTCTCCATTATTAGGGAGACTTTGGTGGTAAAGTTTGAAAAGCACAGCCTTATGGATAGAATGATTTGATACATGAGAATTCTACTTCACAAAATGGGTTTCTGGGGTACTTGGTCTAAGTCAGCTTATGAAAACAGGCTGTAAATGTTAGAAGAGAAAAGGTAAGAAGCGTAAAGAAACTAAAAATTTCCAGCCCCTACTGTATGTCATATTATGTTAAACATATTTCCTACTTCATAATATTTAATAGGTTATTAAGCATGAAATGTCCAATTTCCTTGAGTACTAAGTTTGACAGTTGATATCTCTGGCATTTCACTTTGACAGTTCTTGTTTTATGTTTATTGTGAAGGTACATCCTCAGTCTTTCAAAAGCATGCTGTGGCTTGTGATTATCTTTCAAATTTTTTTTAGAGTAATTTTTGTGAAACCATGGATAAGTCAAAAATTTGTTTTATTTTTTTAATACGAATTCCATGGTGGAACCAATACAGTGCAGACAGCTTGAAATATCAATATAGGGTTTGGGAAGGATGTGGCTAATGAACACACAGTATGTGGATGTTTGAGGAGTTCCATTGGTGATTTTAATCTTGAAAATGAGCCACGTGGGAGACCTGAGACTAAGGTGGATAATGATGAGCTGAAAGCTGTAGTGGAAGCAAATCCATCTCAACCTACATGTAAATTAGTAGCAAGGTTTGACGTTACTATTGCAACAATATTGGAGCATTTGAAACAAATCAACAAGGTAAAGAAGCCAGATAGATGGGTTCCACATGAATTAAATGAGCATCGTAGGAGAAATTGTCTTGAAGCTTGCCTTTCTTTGCTGTCATGACATAAATGTGAACCATTTCTACATTGTATTGTTACATGTAATGAAAAATGATTCTTTTTGACAATTGCAAGCATTTGGCACAATGGTTGGATAAAGATGAGGTGCCAAAATACAGTCCGAAACCGAATATTCATCAAAAAAACCTAATGGTGTATGGTTCATGGTCCAGTTCTGGTATTATCCACTATAGCTTCATGAAACCTGGTCGACTGATCACAGTGTAAGTCTGTCTACTGCAACCAACTGGATGAAGTGATGAGGATGCTTGTGATTAAGCAGCCGAGATTGGTCAATAGAGACAGGTCAATCCTCTTGCAAGACAACACTCAACCACATGTTGCACAGACAATGCTGCTCAAACTACAGCAGCTGGACTTGGAAACTCTCTGTCATCCACCGTATTCACCAGACCTTGCACCACCTGACTATCATTTCTTCCAGGTTTTGGACCACTTCTTGCAAGGAAAAATATTCAATTCTCAACTAGCTGTGGAAAATGCCTTTTGTGATTTCATCACCACTCGTTCTCCAGGCTTCTTTGCTGCTGGAGTAAACAAGCTACCATTAAGATGGCAAAACTGTGTTGATGGTTTAGACACATAATTTGATGAATTGTACTGCTTCTTGTTTGAGATATAATAAACTACACTTTTGATTCAAAATTGGACATTTCATATTTAATGACCTCATTACAACTCTGTCAGGTATCATTAATGCTATTTTTACATATGAAGAAAATGAAATGTGAGGTAATGTCACCAAGTTAGGAAGTACGGAAAATTCGGGCTTACTCAACTCCAACTCCATTTATAGGTAACATGTCAGATGTGTGGTCAGTAAAAATGAAGGAAGAGCTTGACTTATACGCTTGCCCTCATTTGAGAGCTAACTTCCCTCTCCTTAGAAAGCTTTTTGCCTTCATAATGACTCTGCCAAGCATTACTCTTTACTCAAAACCTTCTCAGAACACCCAGGCACAATGAACCCTTCCTTCCTTTGTATTTTCAGTAACAACTATATAGACTTCTCTTTGAGCTTCATTATGATTTTTGTTTACATGGTTAGAAGCTGTTAAATTGAGCTCAAAATCTGTACACAAAGCAACAAGTAAATAGATAACTTCTGCTTGCTCTGGGTTTAGTTTGCTCTTCTTCTTCCAATGGCTTAAGGTAGAAGGTTAGGTTTTTGAGATCTTTCTTCATTTTTAATATAGGTATTTAGAGCTATACATTTCCCTCTAAGCAGTGCTTTAGCTGCATCTCATATGTTTTGGTATATTGAGTTTTCATAATCTCAAGGTATTTTCTAATTTTTCTTGTGATTTCTTCTTGGACTCATTGGTTATTTAGGAGTATGTTGTTTAATTTCCACATATTTGTGGAGTATGTTGTTAAATTTCCCAAATTTCTTTGTTATTGGTTTGTAACTTGACTCTATTATGGTTGGAGAACATCCTTTTAAATTTATTGAGACTTGTTTTATGATCCAGCCTATGGTCAATTTTGGTAAATATTCCAGTGTATTTAAAAATAATGTGTATTCTGCTGTTGATAGAAGACTTCATGAATATCAATTAGAGCAAGTAGGTTAATACTGTTTTTCATGCTTTCTATATCCTTATTTTTGTCTATTTGTTCTATCAATTCCTGAAGGAGGGGTAATAAAACCTCATTATAATTGTAGATTTGTCAACTTCTCCTTTCGGTTTGGCAACTGTTACTTCATTTACTTTGAAGCTCTGTCACTGGGTGCATATACATTTAGGATATTATGTCTTCTTGATGAATTGATCCCCAAAGATCATTAGATAATGTTCTTCTTTATATCTCGTAATACTCATTGTTCTACTTTGTCTGATATTAATACAGCCATTCTACTTTTCTAGTGTCTAATGTTTGCATGGCATATCTTCAAGTATAACATATATTTAAGTATAACATAAATTTAAGTATAACATACTTCAAGTATAACATAAATTTCTTGCAGACAGCATACAGTTTTGTCTTTTAACCAGTCTGACAATTTCTAACTTTTAATTGTGGTGTTTGGACCATTTATATTTAATGTAATTATCAATATGATGGGCTTAACTCTATTATACCTTATTATTTGTTTTCTATTTGTTCCATCTATTCTTTGTTCCCTTTTCCCTTTTCTTTTGGATCAGCTGGATATTTTTTATGATTTTATCACCATTATGGGATTATTAACTATACTTCTTTATTTTTTTAGTGGTTGCTTTATGGCAGGGGTTGCCAAACTATGGTCCATAGGCCAAATCTGGCCTGCTGTCTGTTTCTGTAAATAAAGTTTTATTGAAACACAGCTACCACTCATTTGTTCACTTATCATCTACAGTTACTTTCATGTCACAACAACAGAGTTGAATAGTGGTAACAAAGACCATATGGCCCTCAAAGCCTAAAGTATTTACCATCTAAACCTTTACAGAAAAACTTGCTGACCCTTGCTCTATGGTTTAAGTTTAAAAATTAAGATACAATAACACAGTTACATAATTGTACAACAAATATAAAGTGCTTAAAATAATGATTTAAAAAGTCTATCCTCAGGAGATATAAAAGTCAATTCCTCAGATAATCACTCACATTGTTTTCTTGGTTCTTGTTATTCTTCAAGAGTGTGATAATACAATTATGAATAAAAAAAGCAAGGGTAAGTATTCCAGTCAGCTGTGGAAATTGAAATCTTATCTCTAGGAGAAAAAAAGACAAAACAAAAATGTTAAAACTGACAACTACAAAATGAATAGTATTAATAGCAGTCAAAACTAAAAATTAGTATTTAGTTTAAGGAATAAGAATACTAAAATGTCTTTACAAAGTTCCTCAAGGACAGCATCATACTGGGGCAAAGCACTTAAAAGGCGGGGTCGTGGGGGGGAAGGAATCAGAAAATGTGTACTCTGTGTATGTATTTTATATCAGTTATTCCTATTTGAGGTCACACAACTAGTATATGGCAGACCAGTATTCAAATTCAGGGTCTATCTGACTTTAAAGCCCTTCATTTTTTTAACACCCGAATTTATCAGAAAAGTACTTTTAGAAAGGAGAATTAGTCATTTAACATTCTCTAATGACAAATCTAAAAAACATTAACAAAAATATGACAAATAAATGTCCACCAAGAAGGAATTGGTTAACCTAAAATCAGTTGCATAGTGGTATACGGAATTTAAAAATTATATTGTAGAGGAAGATTTTATGCTCTGGCAAATGTTCATGATCCAAATAGCATGCATAGTGTGATTTTACTTTTCTTTTTTAAAATGTGTGTATATAGATGTGTATATGCAAAGAAAAAATAAAATAGTGGTTACCTCTGGTTGATGGGATTTATTTTAAACTAACCACTTACCTATATTCTGTAAATATTCTATAATAAACACAAAGTTATTTTAAAATAAGAATAAAAAACATCTTAAAGCACTGCCAATTTCTGCTTTGAGGTCTGCTAATAAACAAGTAAAAAATTAATTTTATATAGAATAAGACCATGATTTTCTTGAAAATATTGCTGGATAGGCAAAGTAGGTGGCAAAGTAGAGAACAAAAACTCATTTCAGGGGATTCCTTAGTGTAAAAAGCAGAAATATAGAAAAAGTCTACTGATTCTTTGCTACATTATTTTAGGAGAGAAGCAAGAACAATTAAGAATTAAGCACTAGCTCTAAAAGAAACCAGGAAGTAAGACCAACAAAATTATATACTCAGTTTTCCATCAAGTTTTTTGTTTGTCTGTTAGTTTTCATTTGAATGTTGCCTGTGGAAGCAATTCAAGGTGTATTTTGCTTAGGCAAATTCCCGCTTTCTGTCTATAATATTTTCAATCTTTAACATTTCAGCAATAAAATACAATCTGGAAGCAATTCCCACTTCTGTTTTTTTTTTTAAAAATCTCTTGATAAATTGGAAATAAGATAATTTCTTAAGAAGAAAAAGAGGCCGGGTGCGGTGGCTCACGCCTGTAATCCTAGCTCTCTGGGAGGCCGAGGCGGGTGGATTGCTTGAGCTCAGGAGTTCGAGACTAGCCTGAGCAAGAGCGAGACCCCGTCTCTACTAAAAATAGAAAGAAATTAATTGGACAACTAAAAATATATAGAAAAAACTAGCTGGGCATGGTGGCGCATGCCTGTAGTCCCAGCTACTCAGGAGGCTGAGGCAGGAGGATCGCTTGAGCCCAGGAGTTTGAGGTTGCTGTGAGCTA
>CAUYSK010089984.1:0-34345 GCA_963575035.1 Avahi laniger | reverse complement strand
CCCATGGTAACCTGACAGGACAGGGAAAATATTTATCTAAACCAGGGGTCAGGAAATTATGGCCCACAGATCAAACTCAACCCACTGCCTATTTTTGTTAATAAGATTTTATTGAACTGGGCACAGTGACATGCACCTGTCATCCCAGCTACTTGGGAGGCTGAGGCAGGAGGATTGCTTGAGCCCAGGAGTTTGAGGTCAGCCAAAAGAGACTTTATTGGAGTACAGCAATGTCCATTTATTTACATATCGTTCCTGGCTTCTTTTTCATTGCAGTGGCCAAGTACTTGTGACAGAGACCTTGTGATCCATAAAGCATAAAAACATTTACTATCTGGCCCTTTACAGAAAAACTACCATTATATTTGGAAAATGTATGTCTTACCTATTAATTCACATGAACAGAAACAAATCTCTGAAAGTCTGTGTGTCATCAAATTTGTACCTTGCAATGTCCTTGTATTTTGGAGTTGCCAGCACTGTGCAATTGTTATGACATAGTGTCTGTGTCCTCAAGAGCTTATCAGTAGTACAAAAAAAGTGTGTCCACAGTCTTTTTTTCACATGTGAGACACATAAAAACTGGCCTTTGACTTAGTCATTGCCAAATCTGTCAGCAAAACCTTGTGCAGACTTCTTGGAGACTTTTCTTAGTGCTCCTTCTGATTGCTATACATCACAATGTTCCAACAACCTGATGGTGTTCATGTGGTAGTTAAGAGTATAAAGCCAGACTTCATTGGTTCCAATTCTGATTCTGCAATTAATAGCTGGGCCTCAGTTTCCTTATCTATAAAAGGGGGTAATAAAACAATAGTACCTACCTTACAAAAAAAGATATCTAGAATTGTGCTGGGCAATATGTGTTTAATAAACACTCTGTAAATATTAGCAGAAATCATTATTATGTGAAGATGTGCATCCCTCAGTCCTGAAATACATGTTGCGTCTTCCAAGCGAGCAGTTACTTCACTTTACCTTATAATTCTGGAACTGACTGTATGTTCCACATGATGGTATCCTGTCAAGCATGGCTATGTCCCAGAATTAATTCATTAGTCAATCAGTAAGTATTTATAAAGCGCACACCCCAGGCAGCGCAAGATGTTGGAAGCTGCGGGGACACAACGTAAGCATGAGATGTAAGCATGAGATCCTGTCCCTGGCAGAATTGGTAGCATCGATATCTGGGGGGAAGGGGTAGACACCCACAGCAGAAGAAACAGACAAGAGACAGTGATTACTCTCCGGCATTCTTCCAGGTAAAAACGGGATGGGAAATAAGAACATCTTTAATATGGAATGAAGCATGGAGGTAGCATTGCAATCAGTCTGCACCACTCGAGTTACCATTTACGAAAATTCAGAGGAAAAAGAAAACTTTACAAAGTCTGCAGTGGTCACGGAAGAAAGGCTTCATGGGCAGGGGAGGAATGCGAGTTGATGGGAACAGGTAGAGAGCAAGGCAGGTCCTGACAAGCGAAGGATCACAAAGGAGATTTGCTCGTGGCGTGGGCAGTGAGTAGATGGCACTGACTATGGTTGTGGGTGCAGTGGCCAGGGGCCGTGTGTGAGATGGGAACTTTACCTCAAAGCACAAATAACACAAGGAAATGAATGAAGGCTATCAAGGGGCTTAGTGTGGGCTTGGCATAGAAATTTCCAGCCTCTCAAGTTTCCAAATAAGGGCAATTGTTTGATGATGCGTCCTGCATTTAAAAGCTGTTCGGATCTTGGTTAGTTCCTGACTATGCAGGCAGGAGAGGAGGTTGGGGGAGATCACGTGGCTATTGACAGGAATAAAATGAAATGGGATATTACATTCCCAAGAATTTGCCGAACGGTTTGGAGGAGGACCACATAATGTCAACAAGGGAACAAAGAGGCAAAGGTTGAGATGTAAAGTGGGAAATGTGTAATGTGAGGACAGACGGGAAAGATTTCCAAAGCGATGTCTGAGAAAGTTTGTAACAGGCTGGCCACAGGACATGAAGGGGATGGGATGGATTACAGGTCACTCAAGGGCTTCCCTGGAGGACTTCAGGGAAAATGATGCCCCTGGCCACCACTGGGCCGTGGGGAGGGGGGACTCCGCCCTGCTGCTTCTAGTTCTCTGCAGGGGAAGGGCAGACGTCAACTGTCAGAACAATGACTCTGCAAACGCCGCTCATAAATGTGTGCTGGACTCCTTTCATGTGGGCTTCGAAAAAGTAGTCATCTCTCCAGTATTTCTTACAGCATCCACAACTCATTATCTGGAAAATATTTCCTACAAAACTGAAAGTACAGTCTGTATGTGGGAAGCTGACTCAGCACCAAGCTGACCCTTTGGCAGCAATCGGGGGAGAACCACCTACAGCTGCCAAGTCAGCCCTTCTCACAGCGTGTGTGCAGTTAAAAATAGTGCCCTGAGCACAGCGCCCAGCTGCCACCCCCTTTCCAAAATCTCGTGTGTGGACAACCCACCACTCAATAGTCCTGAACACTCATAAGTCCCTAGAACAGAAGGGGAAGACTTAGACACCCAATGGAGTGATTGTAGGATGCAGGAAAAGGTAGGAGTATGTGTCTGAAATTTACCATCTTACAGTAGATCCCATTCTTCCCATTTAAACAGTCCCCTTTAAGTAAGCAATCTTGCAGATTTCTCTCTTCCTCTGCCACTCTCAAGATGGCATCTGGCTATATGGTGCGGTTAAAAGATGTCACAGTGGCAGGAAGGGAGACCCAGATCTATGCACTTGGGTTCTTTGCTGGCCTCAGGACTCCATGGCAACGCGATCGTTTGGGGGCCAGGCTCTCTCATGGTGCGTAAGAGAGATGGGGAGAGAGGCTTTGGCCCCCTCTTCATTCAAGAAGATGAGATTACACCACTTTCCTGCCTTATGGGCTCCAGCACCAGTCAGGGCTGAGTCATGGCGGCCTTGATGCAAGCCCACTGGCCATGCCCACCGGCTCAGCATTGCCAGCAGAAGGCACAGCAGCACCCAGCTGACCACCTAGCATTCAGAGAAGTCAGTCGGAAACAAGGAAGTAGGGGACAAAATAAATGCCGATATCCATGAGCTCACCTAACCCAAACTTCCTGAGTACTTATAAAAAATATATATTGGGTTGAAATTTCAAGGGGCTTGAAGCTCTTCAATGTCAGCTGGGGATAAAAGCCAGTGGAGTATACAAGTTATGTGAATATTCAGCCTGGGCATTGTCCTGGCTGCAGGCACAGTCTCATCCTGTTGCCAGGGTCAGCAGCTTTAGGGGAAGAACCTGCTCCCAGCCTCTGCTTAACAGGCACCCTGCCCAGCCCCATCTTCTGACTTCCTGGGGCTGCTCCTTAGCCCAGCTGTCTTCCGCTTCAGCTCCTAAGGGCCAGCATCTGGGACATGTTTTTCAGGGAAAATGGCCCAGCCACCTTGTGCTGGAATGCACCATCCTCCCACCTCAGCCACCCAAGTAGCTAGGACTACAGGCACATGTCACTGAGTCCAGCTCTCCTTCCCCTCTTGATGTACATTTTAAATTCACTATAAATTGCAGAGGCTTGCCCAGATTATAATAACAATAGTAGCAATAATGGCTAGCATCTGTTGAGTTCTTACGTTGTATTTAGCACATTTACATATGTAATTCATATGGCCCTGTTTGGAGGTAGATAGTATTCTCCACCTTTTCATGAGGAGGCACAGAGAGATTAATTAAATTGCCCTGGGTCACACAGCCAGCAAAGTGGCAGAATTAGAACATAAACCCAGGCATTCTGATTCCAGAGACATAGATAGATCAGTAAATGCTGATATGGTGTCTGGAAAATTAAAGGGAAGCGATAAGTAGAATCTTAGATCTTTGGATGTGGGGAGGCATTTCAGAGACCATCTAGTCCAGTGGCTTTCAAACTGAACTAACTCCCCACTAGGGAGCTGACTCTGGGATGCTACATAGGTCGGAGGTGCAAGAGAGTGAGCAAGCCAGCAGGGCTCAGAGCCCCTCCATCCCCGCGATACTGTGAACAAGTCTAGTTTATCTGTTTGATGTTTTGAGATTCTGCGTAAATCTTTTTATAGAAAGAATTATGCAGCTAAAAACAATCTGAGAATCACTGTTATCTATCCCAACACTCTCATCAAAAAATGAGAAAACTGAGACACGACCTCATCTGGATCTCACAGCAAGGCTATGGCAAAGTTGAAGCACGCACTCATTCACTCTCCTAGCTCATTTGTAGAAAATCAGGAACACCAAGGACTCTCAGCATCCTTGCCAGGCAACTATTGCTGAGGAAATGGACTGCTGTTTTTTCCACGGGTAGCGGCAGCCGACTGCCACGTTATGCCAAATGAACAATCCTTCAATATTAAGGTAAATGTGACCTGGAAAAGAAATTGCAAAGGCTTCTTATCCTGTCACTTGCTGCCCGCTTCTTGATTGGGAGTTGTTCCTGTGGTTTACTTGAGTTCTTTGTTCAAATAAGAGAACTCTCTGCTAGTGCTGTGTCTGAGGCTGTGGGCCAGGACTAGTGAGCAGAGAACAAAGTCTCCACCAGCAATCCTTATCCAAGGTCTGCTGTGTCCTCTTAGGTACCATAGAAGAATTGCTTTTCTGGCAGAGTTCCTAATAAGTTTGATAAAAGAACGAAGTCTAAATGCTATGCCTCAAGGAGTACATAAACGCAAAGCTACCCAGTTGGCTATTTAGATCACTCAAAATCGAAAGGGTATTTGACAAAAGCAACTTACAGGCTCAGAAACCTAAGATTGTTGTCCCAATCCCATCAAAAGGAATTCTGTCTCACAGGAAGAGACTCACATGATTAATCAAACACACAAATACTCAAATACACACACGCAGCACCATGCCCAATTATTAACTCGCAATGAGAAATTCTGCTGTTAAGTAGACGGCACCATTCACGCCTGCAAAGTATTGGTTTTCTCACCACTAAGCAAGTGATATGTAGCAGATGATCAATATATACCTATTGAATTAATGAGGTAAATCAAATTATAAGCAGAATGTTAAGTCATTGAATTATAGTGAGAAATGCAACCCTGCAAGGAGACGACATGATCATACAGTTCCAATCAGCATGTTAATTTCCTGTAAACAAATGGCTGATATTGGAAATCAAGTTATTGATAAGGTTGCTGGGGAATTATGGACTCAGAATTAAGGGAGACAATATCTTAAGAAATGACTCAACAAGGGACTGTTAAGGCCTCTTCATGTAACGCTGGGTCAGCTCTGCCAAAGAAAACAGGACGTTTGAGTGCACCAGACAGGGCCTTTCTCCCCATGGTGAGGTTGGACGGGCCCTGTCCACACCTGCCTCTAATTCTCCTCCGGTAATTCCACAGCTTGCCAGGTTCATACCTGGCTCACCAGCCTGGAGATGGTTCTAACTCTTTTTCCTAATGTTGCTCAGCTCTGCTGGGAACCATAAGGCACTAATTTTAAACTTTAAGCTTTCAAAAGTTGTCTTATTTCTTTTTTTTTTGTAGAGGAAGGGAAAAAGGAAGAGATGAAACATGTTATAGCCTCTTGGTAGCCACATCCCAAATTACACAAAATGAATTATTTCACATTTCAGTAATTCTGTAAGTTTAGAATTCCATGTAAACAGAATTTTCATGGTTGTCAAAGTAAAATAAAGTATCCTTTATGAGAGAATCACTAATATCTGTCATATTTGGACCACTATTGTTTCATTATGAATTAATCCCATTTTCCAACTCTTTATGCTATTTGAAAGTATATTTTTCTAGATCTATCAAGCTAATGCAATTTAAAGCGTTTATTTTATTGATATATTAAACACATATTACAACAAATGCTGTATCAACAAACATAAGGACAGACTCACCAATATTTTGTAAGACAAAATAGATCACTTCTAATAATTACATGTCACATGTGCCTTCCTCTAAACTCGATGATCCATTTTTGAGTCTCAAACCTACCGCTCCCTCCTAAGTACAGCATGAGTCCGAATAGATGTATCTCCTACATCCTCCATTTAAACAAACTTTTACTAGCATATGTCGGGTGTGCCTATTCTGAATCCAAAACCCTTCCACCGAGGTATGTAGATTTCTCTCTTCCTATAATAGTCAGAAATATAACCAAAACATTACAAAGGCAACAGAGAGTCCAGCAGATGGACAAAGAAACAAAAATCCTCCCACCCCGATACAGTAGGGTCAAGGCCAGTGAAATTCTATCTGAAATTGCCAGCTCTGGGATTTTTCCAAAAACAAATCGAAAAGCCTACATAGAGCATGCATTCCAGGGATTATGAACTCATTTTGGCTTATGCTCTTTCAAAAGGTCTACAGCTGCATTCAGAATATATCCAGCTCATCTGTAGGCCTGGGGACTGACACGAAGCCAGGAGCCCCAGCTGGGACATACAGGCAGGAATCAATTTAAGCCTTTCTGGCAGGACACAGGGTGGTTCGCTATAATGAATGCTAAGGAGGGAGATCAAACCATGGAGAATTGGGTGTTTATCTTTCCTGAGTATTAAAGAGATGATAAATTGATGGATAAAAGTATGTAAGTTATTCTCAGAACGCTATTGTTCATGCTGGGTAGGGGCTATGTCAGTTCGACAATGAAGACTTAATAAAAATAAATCTGGGTTTGAGGGTTGGGAAAGTCCCAACCATGCTGTTGAGAGGAGAATGATCACCCGGGGCTTTAAGACCAGACTTAACAACAGAAATGAGAATGCATTCATTTGTAGACATCCAACATTAGTGAAGCAACAAAGTTCCCAAAGTTCTTAGATTTCCACATTTTCACGAGTAACCACTGCCTAGGGAGCTAGTAACCATAATAGAGAACCATAACTCAACAGGAAAAATGATAAAGGAGGGGAATATTTAAAGCCTGAAATCAATTTTATAAGTGCCAGGTGAAGTGATCTATGAACATAGTTATAATCCAGGATGAACTGATTCGGATTATGAGAATTCAAATTTATGAAGCATTTCATGTAATATTCCTTCTTTGGCTTGGGAGGCATGTCTTCCCATTAACAGGAACCAATTTGAATTTCCTTTACCTCCTGTGCCACATGCAGTCATCTTTGCAGATATGGTTAGCTCATATTGCATTAAATTCTCCTCTCGGGAAACTCATCATTTGCTAATTTATACCAGCAGAAATAATCTCAGGTATGATGTCAACACGTCTAGTTAGTGTGATGTCATTTGCATTGTTTCACTGCTTTCCTTTGTCTTTGAGTTGGATTTATTGGTGTTATGAATTTATTTGTTCTGCAGAAAAGTTTGAATTGCCTAATAGTGCTATTGCTGGATTGAATGGTATTTCTATTTAGCTCTTTGAGGTATCTCCAAATTCTTTTCCACAGAGGTTGCACTAATTCGCAGTCCCACCAGCAGTGTAAGAGTGTTCCTATCTCTCCACATCCTCGCCATCATTTGTCGTTTTGGAATTTTTTGATAGAGGCTATTCTCACTGGGGTTAGGTGATACCTCATTGTGTTTTTGATTTGCATTTCTCTAATGATTAGAGATGTGAGTATTTTTTTATGTGTTTGCTGGCCATTACTCTGTCTCTTTTGAAAAGTTTCTGTTTATTTCCTTTGTCCATTTGTTGATGGGGTTGTTTGATTTTTTCTTGTTGATTTTTTTGAGTTCTAAATAGATTCTCGTTATCAGCCCTTTATCAGATGTGTAGAGAGCAAATATTTTCTCTCATTCTATGAAAATATATAAAAAAAAGTTTGAATTGCACTATTATCTCACAATAGTAATAAAAATATCAGTATTTAATATATAATTTTTTGAGCATTGACAATATGTGAGGCGCTGTGCTAAGCATTTTGCACATATTAATTTATTAATCCTCACACAATCCTAAGAGATAAGTACTATTATTATCCCCATTTTTCTGATGAAGACTGTGAGGCACAGATTAATTAAGTAATTTACCTGAAATTACAAAGTTAACAAGTGGCAGAACTGGGATATTTTGTGTTTGAGTGTAGTTCTAAGTGTACTGTGATAAGAGCTAAAAAATTGCTTAACAAGAGCAAGTAAACAGCTATTTTCTAATTAATGAAGGGCAAACACCTTGCCAGCCTCTATTATAACTTCTTTTAACAACTATTAAAATAATTGTGCCTAATTTAATGGGATACTGTGTCATTTTAGTTTAAGTGGATGTCAATTTTAGGACTCAAAAATACAATCTAACAACAACATGTGCAGGATCTGAATACTGAAAATTAGAAAATGCTGATGAACAAAAACATAGAAAACCTAAATAGAGAAACATATCATTCATACATTGCAAAATTCAGTATACCGAAGCTGTTACTTCTCCCCAAATGGATCGAACCATAGATTCAGCAGAATGTCTATCAAAATCCCAGCAAGATTTTTTGTTGACATAGACATATTATTCTAAAACTCATATGAAAAGGCAAAGAGAAAATTCTAGAAGAACTAAAACAATTTTGCAAAAGGTGAATAACTTAAAAGGAGTCACTCTACCCAATGCTAGGTCTTATTATATAGCTACAGTAAAGACAGTTGGCACTGGGGAAGGGAAAGACACATGGATCAAGGGAACAGATATAGAAGCAGAAATGACCCAAGCAAATATGTCCAACTGACTTTTAACAAAAGTGCAAAAGCTATTCAATGAAGGAAAGAAAACTTTTTCAACAAACGATGCTGGAGCAATTGGACATTCATACCAAGAAGAAAAGGAAGGAAGGACCATTTAAACCTGATATATACAAAAATTAACAGAAAATGGATCCCTAACTTAAGTGTAAATGTAAAACTATAAAACTTTTAGAAAAAAGCATAGGAGAAAATCTTCCAGACCTAGAGCTAGGCAAAGAGTTCTCAGACTTGACACCAATCATACAATTCATAAAAGAAAAAAATTAATAAATTGGATTTCATGAAAATTTAAAACTTTTGTTCTGAAAAAGTCCCTGTTAGGATAAAAATACAAACTACAGACATAAATAAAATATTTTCAAACCATATATTAGACAAAAGACTACTATCTAGAATATAGAAAGAACTCTCAAAACTCAACAGCTAAAAAAAAATCCAATTGAAAAATGGGCAAAAGATATGGACAGACGTTTCATTGAAAAGGATATACAGATGGTAAATAAGCATGTGGAAATATGTTCAACATCATTAGCAATTACAAAAATGCTAAATAAAAGCAAAATGAGATATCATACCTACATACCTATCAGAATGGTTAAATTTTTTTAAAAAAAGAGCGATAACATCAAACATTAGCAAGGATTCAAAGAAACTGGATCACTTTTGCATTGATGGTGGAAATGCAAAATAATACAGCCACTCTGGAAAAATATTTGGCAGTTTCCTGCAAAAATTAAAAATTAAATATGTACTTTTAATTAAAAATTAAATACGACATATGCACATATGCCATATGATCCAGCAATTGGACTTGGGTATTTATTCCAGAGAAATAAAAATATTCACACAACAACCTGTACATGAATCTTCATAACAGCTTTATTCATAATATACAAAACCCAAAAATTACCCAAATTTCCTTCACTGGGTGAATGGTTAAACAGTGATATAGCCACCCCATGGAATAGTCCATAGCAATAAAAAGGAACCAATTATTGATGCATGAAACAATTTGGATGGATCTCAAGGTAGTTATGCTAAATGGAAAAAAATTTAATCTCAAAAGGTTACATTCTGTATGATTTCATTTATATAATATTCTTGAAATAACAAAAATTATAGAAATGGAAAACAGATTTGTGGTTGCCAGGGGTTAGGTTTGGTAAGGAAGGTGGTGAGTGTGGCCATGAGGGAGGCTCATGGTGATGGAAGAGCCTTGTATGTGGATTGTGGTGCTTGTTGCACAAACCTACACATGATAAAATTGCATACAACTATACACATACACACACGCACATGCATATGAGTGTATGTGTGCAGATTGTACCAATGCCAATTCCTTGGTTTCGATACTCTGTAATAGTTACATAAAATGTTATCATTGGGGAAAACTTGGTGAAGGGTATCCCAGACCTCTCAATAAATTTTTTGGCAACTTCCTGTCAATCGTTCAAACTAAAAAGTTAAAACAAAACATGATATTCTTCTCCGCTTCTATTATTGATAATTACATTTTTGACTTACGATGATTTATTCCTTTAAGGATTTTTTCAGGAATAAATTACCCTTGCAAAACAGGAGACTGTTCAGATTAAAAAAACAAAACAAAACTATCCTTTTCCTTTGAGCAGAGTGTTTCCTAAAAAGATTTGGGAGAAGATACAAAATACATGTACAAAGATACAAATACATGTATGTTGGGATCCCCTCCCAGAAGAACCCATATCAATTCCCAACGTTCTGATACTGGAAATATGAAGTTCTATTAACATCAAGGACAAGCTTGAGGAGAAAATAAGTCACCAAAAGACAATACTCAGACTGAGAAATTTATGCACTATGGTTTTCATTAAGAATCAAAAACAAATCTTAAAAACGTTACGGCAAATTCAAAAATCACTTTCTAACAAATGAAAAATGTACCATCTGCAAAAACTCACATGTAAGCTACATGGCACTTTATTAGTATATCTTTATGTATTTATCTATCTATCTGTTCTTATTTGGCATAATCCAACATAGTTTCTTTTAGAAAGATGATCTGGCTCCCACCACCAGGAAGTGATGGGGGGGGCGTAGTTAGAATGGGAGAATCCTTCAAGATCTTATTTTTTAAAAGGTTGAAAATGACTCCTGTATAGATTCTGAGCTTTTAACAAACATTATTTGAAAGATTTAACAGTAAATGAGTAGAAACATAAGATTTCATTCACTTTTCAAGTAGAAAAATTAAGGGAAATTTGTTTGGCAAAATTTAGAACATTTTCTCAATGATTTGGTGTATGTAAAAACGTCAGAATGTGCCTGGGTTTTTCAACCAGAACCTTTCTGTGGTGCATTTCTATAATTTCCTGAAAGATGGTTTCAATGCCCATAATAATTCGAAAATAACACATTGAAATCAGAGACCGCTTAGCTTTCCCATAAACTGACAAAGATGTCTGCTAAAATATTGTGTAAAAACAGCTTGTTCCTTGGACTAGCTAAGAAAGCGAGTGAAGATTTTATCATTCCAGTTAATGCACCTTTCACTCTGTTGCATGACTCCACAGACTCTATGCTGGTTTGCAATGTCCAGCATTCATTTGGTTTCTTTGTCACAAAATCCAAAGCTCTCCACCATATGGTGTCATTTTTGAAATGTTAATCTGAGAAGAGCTTGTGTTGCCAGTTAGGTTCCCAGCTGGTCTCTGTATTGGCTATTTCACAGACATTAGTCCTGTTTTGAATTAAACTAAATTAAGGAATAAAATGAGATATTGTCATGCAAAGTCAGGCAATATCATTTGACATCTGCACCATCTCTGTTAGCTTTGTTGAGTGGTTGTTTTAAAATGTAAACTAAGAAAGAAAGAATATATAAACAATTTATTGCCAGATAAAATATTGGTGTAGCATCTTAGGAGGTATTAATAATAATAGTAATCGTGTTACTTGAAGAACTACCTCCATCCACACGCCACCTTTATTTGGGCCAGTGACTAGGAAGGAAATATTAAATAGCTTGTCTAAGATGTTTACAGATCTAAAGCATCAGTTTTGCCAAGCTAAGGAAATAGCCATTAAGATGTACATGGGTCAGAAATGCACCGGTTAGGTTTTTTTTCTTTTCCTTTATCTTCCTGTCATTTCCAAAAGACAATTATCTGAAAGCAGTGAAATGAATAAAAGGAATTAACTCTGCTTTGCATAATAATTGAACATACTAAGTTCACTGGCAGAGAGAAACCTTGCTAATACGCACACAGGGTTGGGAGTTGGGGCAGCTAAACATTTCTCGTTCTCCTATGGTTTCAGTGTCCCTTCCCTGAGAATCAGTATCTGTCCGTGGCAGATGTGTGTCTGTGTGTGTCTCCTGCATGGATGAGTGCGTGCCCATGGAAACTCCGTTACTTGCTGAAAAGTTGGAAACAGAAATTCACATCCATAACTTATGCTGGGGATAGATCTTGAAAAGGACTGGATTTAGAATGCCAGAACTCCCCCCTCACCATCCCTGTCTCACAGATTTTCCACAGGACTTGGGAAATCAAAGGTCAGTAAAAGCTGTTCTGCTATAGCTACAGTGCCTGATTCTATCCAGATCCCCAGACTTGGTGCAGAGCTTCACTGTGAAGATAAAGATGGGTCCAGTGTAGGCACAACCCTGTGGGTCAGGTGGCTTCCTGCAGGGAGTGCAGATTTGCCCAAGGAGGTCTAAAGAGAGACTCTCACAGAGGAGGGTAGGCCCAAGATCAGGTGTGCAAGGGCAGGAATTTGGATGTGTCCTGGAAAGGACCACCTGGGAAGGCTTTAACTTTTTGAAGCCTCTCTCTTTGAATCTTTTTTTCCCCTTGGACAGTTTTAAGTGTCTTTCCATGTAAATTCCCTTTAATGGAGCCCTGACCCTTCTGTGGCTTCTCATATACCCATCCCACTGGGTGGGCTGGTGGTGCAGCAGAAAGTAATGACAGGAGGTGATATGTGCCCCACATTTGCCCCTCACCACTTCCTCCCTCCTTCCTACTCTACATCCTGGCCTCATCAAGGAGGCTGCAGTCCTGAGTTCCAGTCCCCCGCCGAAGAGAAGTGATTAGAGACTATGTTATGGATGGAATGTCTGTGTTCCCCAAAATTCATGTGTTGAAACCCTAACCTCCAATGTGATGGTATTAGGTGGTAGGGCCTTTGGAAGATGATTATGTCAGGAGGGTGGGACTTTCATGGTGGGACCAGTGCCCTTATAAAGAGAGAAAGAGATCTCTCTCCCTAGAAGAGTCATCTATGAAAGCATGCACCTAGGAAAGGCCATATAAGCACACAGCTAGAAGGCAGGAAAAGGGGCTACAAACCAGGAAAAGGGGCCTCACCAAAAACTGAATCTTCTAGCACCTTGATCTTGGACTTCCCAACCTCCGGAATCATGCAAAATAGATATCTATTGTTTAAGTCATCTGGTCTGTGGTGTTTTGTTAGAGCAGTCCAAGCTAAGGCAGACTGCAACTTAGAAAAGAAAGAGTGATGAAATAGAGTAATTGAGATCAGATTTCATAGAACTTTCATTTCCAAATACACTACAGAGATGGTGATTCTAAGAGCTGTGCAAAACTGCTGCTTATGATAGACCAGATGACATTTATTGATTATTTTCCAGGTGCAAGTTGTGCTAATCACTTCATTTTCATTATAGTTGAACAATACTATGAGGTATATGGAATCATTTACCTCCATTTACAGAGGAATGAAGAGAGACTCAGTTCATTAATTTGTCCACTATCAGAAAGATAGAAAGTAGTGTGTTTTCTACTTTGAAAACAGATGGTTTGACTCCAGAATCTATGTACTCAACCACTACACTAGTTTAGCCTCCTTCTGGCTTTTCCTGAGTTAATAACTAAATTTTTTTTGGATTTTCATCCTCCACATTTTTTTTTCAGAGAATATTGTTTTCCAAAACTCTACCCCTTGCTCTTATTCTATCCTTTTATGCCAAAAAGCACGCCGACCCCTCCCTCTGAGAAAGCTGCTCAGCTCAGCAAATAGACTTAAGAGCAGGTCTGGGCAGAACCATTGTCATTAACCAGTATCATCCTTTTAAGAGTCTACATTTTTCAGATGGTATGGTACACTGTGTTACTTTTTCCAAAGCCGTATGTGGTGCCCCTCCTTTTGGAAGGATGATATTCCCCCACCCTATAGCACCAAGGTTGGGCTCTGTCATTGGCTTTGGTTCATGAAATATTAGCAGAAGTGGCACATGTTTCTTCCAGGCAGAAGATTTAAGGGCCAGCATCTGCTTTGCCATGAGCTATTTTTCCTTTATCTGAGTAACCGGAAATATTCAGATAGAAGCTACTCCATCATCTTGGGTCCTAAGCTGAAAATTATATAGAGCAAAACCTCAGCCAAGCCACTACAGATACGGAGCATACTGAGCAAGAAACAAACCTTTGTTGTTGTAGGTCACTGAAATGTCGGGGTCCTTTGTTACTAACCTATCATGGCTGATACACATGGACAAACAGCATTTCTAAGACTGCCCCGTGCAGCTGTACGAGCCCCATCTCGTTGTGCCTCTGCTTCCTCCGCAGGGTAGATTTATCCCCCAGGGGATAAACAGAGATAGAGATATTTTTGTTGTCACAAGCAGAGGCGTGCTACTAACACCTAATCAGAGATGCTACCAAACATCCTACAATGAATAGACAGTCCCCCACAGCAAAAAATTATCCAGCGTAAATGGCAACAGCACCAACTTTGAAAATCCCTGCTCTACAATAAACCACCAGAATGAACCCACTTATTGGTGTATCATTAGGAGTGACTTATTTTCAAGGAATAGAATACTCAAGTTTCCTCAAAAGCTTAAAAAATAGTTAATTTGGTTTGTTTGTTTTTCAGACTAACACAAAGTTCAACAATGAGCAGTCCAAGAATGGTGTCAGGGTTGAAAGATGTCGTCAGGATCCTGGCTCTTCCTACCATCTGCGCTGCCATGTGAGTTCATTAAGCTCAGGACCACGAGAAAGCTACTGCTCCTCCCACTATACACACACATTCCAAGCAAGACAAAACAGAAAGGCAAAGAACTGAGCCAACCACATCAAATCCATTTCATCAGGAAAGCCAAAGCTTTTCCAAACACCCTTCCGAAGACAACTCCTTAGGTCTCATTGGCCGAAGCTTCTCCACTTAGCATCTCAAGTGTCAAAGGAAGCTGTGAATGTGCACATTTAGCTTGCCCAGTCTTCATTGTAGAAAAGACAAGAGAAAAAAGAGTTGAGAATTGCTCTTTAGAGAGCAATCCTACAGTGTCTGTCTTTCTCTGACTTTAGGCTTTAGACCCAAGTATCACTGACTTTTGACATGAATGAGAGAGGAAGAAGATGACATGCAAGATGGTCTGGGGACCCATAGTCAGGGTTCCAGCTGTTGGGAGTGGGATGAAAAGGACTTCCTTCTTCTCCTTTCAGCACCCTTCCAGGCATTCATGTGAGTCATCCTCCTGGTTCAAGTCTGTGCCCAACCCCAAGCAGCTGTCCTGTGATCTCCACAGCCTCCCAGGAGATACCTATTGAGCTACATTAATACAGGTTTTCCTAGCATGGCCTAGTTTGGATTGTAAGACGTTGAGGCAACTGACTAACCAGGAGTTAGACTTTCTGCGATAGTAGGCTGGGAGACTGGCAGGAAGACAAGAACAGTGATCTTTGCCTTGGAAAGTCCTAAATTATTGGCGATGGCTTCGTCTTTCATCTCAACTCTCACTGCACTTTCACATCAGGCTAGTAAGTCCTCCTGATGGTTGTGCAATATATGACTCAGTTAACAGGGGCACTATGTGCCAAGGAGGACTTCTACTGGAAAATGCATCCATATGGAAATGCAATCCGAAAGCATCAAGGAACACAGACGATGCATTATGATAACCTTAGTTCATTTGGTAAGTCAGCAAAAGTGTGTGTCACAGTAAATTAAAAATGACTAAACACTAGCCTTTCTGCCCATTTTAAGTAAGATTCCTTAATGACCTTAAATGAAACAGAAAATTAAAAATCTGTGAGATGAAGAGAAGGGCAAATTGAAATACTTACTCAGATACAGTATGAAGGCGAGATGTTAATAGTTATTTCTATGTTTAGTGCACTGATGGAAAAAATGAGTACTTACAATTTCTTTACGACGTTACAATGTGAATGCTATTTTTAATTCAAAGGTAAATAAGAAAGGTAATATACAGAAAAGAAATGACTCGGTGTGTCGGCCAGATCAGAACTTGGTGCATGTGTAGGGTACTTAACTTCTCCCAGATTCGACTATTATAATGCTTTCTTACTCAGGAATAGTGATATTAGATACCAGCCCCTATATGAATGCAGAGCTCTATTCTATACATAGTTTAGCAACTGGAATCTGATTTGGATGTCATAATTTCTAAGAAATCTACGTGTTTGCACCTAAAACCTGTTAGAACGAATTTACCTATATTAAAATTGACCTAATGGAATGAAAATACTAAAAGATCATCACACTGTTCTTGGGGCTAGGAAGCTACTTTTGCATTACAAAGGAAAAGAGCGCTGAGTCTGAGGTCAGAAAATGTGGTTCAGCCTTTGCTTCCACCACTTATTTACTAGATAGGATGTGATGGCCAGGTCTTCGCATCTTTCTAAGCCTCAATTTCCTCTAAAATCTGTATAAGTTGTCTGTTACTGTATCACAATTTATCCCCAAACTTAGCAGCTTAAAACAGTGATAAACATTTATTATCTTTTATAGTTTCTGTGGGTTAGGAATTTAGGAGCAACTTACCAGGGTTGTCCTAGACTCCAGTGAGTACAGAGATGTTGGCCACAGCAGTATCTTCGTAAGACTTGGCTGGCCCTGGAGAATCCTGTTCCAACATGGCACTCAGATGACTTGCAGATCAGTACTGATTGCAGGACCACTCACCATGTAGACTCTCCACAGGGTTGCAGGGGTTTTCTCACAACATAAAAGATGACTTCTTCTAGAGGAATAGCATAAAATGACTTTTTAAATCATAACACTCTTTATAATTATTAAAATTTACAAACATCCAAATTCCATCTTATGATCAAGAATGTACACATGTTAACAGGGCTAGTCAACAATCTATGAGTGTGCATGTCCATATATACATGATTTTTCATTAACTTTTGTTTTTATCAAAAATAGACATGTGTGTGGTTTAAAAAAATCAGATAATACTATCAGGTTTATAGGAAAAAAAATGTCAGTGACATACTCTATTTCTATACTTCTTAGAAACAACTACTTTCAAATCTTTTAGCATTTTGACTCAATATGTACAAATAACATACGTGAACTGCTATTTCTTAAATTTACAGTTTAAACATAGTTTATTGGTTCCCTAATATTAGAAGTAAAGTCTTAACTCTTTTACACCATATTTGCCCTTTCTCCAATTTATAAAAGCATATAATTTAATACAAAATCAATATTCAATATGTATATAATAATATAGATGTAAATTTGCATCTTAGCTAAGCTGTGTAATTTTTTGAGTGATGTCTTTTTAATGATGATATTCATTTTATTTGAGGAGCAGACTGAAAACTACAAAAATTTTGTGGTATTATGTGATACAGAGAAATTGAATAGTTTCTTTAAGGTTTAGTTAGCAAGAAATCATGCTGAGACACGTTTATTCAATGCTTAGCATGGTATTCTGATAATTTTTTAATTGTGGTAAAATATACATAAGATAAAATTTGCCATCATAATCATTTCTAAGTAGAAAGTTCAGTGGCATTAGCTACATTCACTCTGTACCCATCAAATTATAACTCCCCAAAAGTCATTCTACTTTTTGTCTCTATGAATTTGACTACTCTAGGTAGCTCATATAAACGAATCATACAATATTTGTCCTCTTGTGACTGGCTTACTTCACATAGAGTAATGTCTTCAAGATTCACCCACGTTGTGGCATGCATCAGAATATCCTCCCTTTTTAAGTCTAAATAATATTCTATTGTAGACTTATACGTATCTTCTTAATGTCTTCATCTGTGGATGGACACTTGCATTGTATCCATCTTTTGCATATTGTGAATAACGCTGCTGTGAACATGAGCATACAAATATCTCTTCCAGTCTCTGATTTTAATTCTTTTAAGTATATTCAAAGAGGAATTGCTGGATCATGTGGTAAGTCTATGTCTAATATTTTGAGGAACCACTATAATGTTTTCCACAGCAACTGTACCGTTTTATGTTCACACCGGCAATGCACTGGATTTCCAGTTTCTCCACATCCTTGCCAACACTTTTTTTTAGACAAAGGTCCTCCTAATGGGTGTGAAGTGGTATCTCACTTTAGTTTTGATTTGCATTTTCCTAATGATTTGTGATTTGGGGCATCTTTTTATGTGCTTATTGGCCATTTATATATCATTTTTGGAGAAATGTCTATTAAATTCTTTGCCCATATCTTAATCATATTGTTCTTTTTTTCTTTTTGAGTCGTAGTTTCTTTTTATACTCTGGATATGTATCCCTTACTAGATATATTATATGAAAATATTTTCTCCCATTCCATGGGTTACCTTTTCACTCTAATAGTGTCTTTTGATGCACAAAAGTTTTTAATTGGGACTCAGTCCCATTTGTCTATTTTTGCTTCTGTTACCTGTGCTTTTGGTGTCACATCCACGCAATCATTGCCAAACCCAATGTCATAAAGCTTTTTCCCGTGTTTTCTTGATAGAGTTTCATAGTTTTAGCTCTCACATTTAGGTCTTTGACACATTTGCCGTTAATTTCTCTATGCAATATAAGGTAAGAATTCAATTTGATTCTTTTTCATATGAAAATCCAGTTTTCCTGACATGGTGTGTTGAAAAGATTGTCCTCACCCTATTGAATGGTCTTGGCAGCCTTGTCAAAAAGCATTTGGCAATATATGTGAGGGTTCATTTCTGGGCTTGCATTATGTAATATCTTATACAACTTTTTATTTTCCTTTGAGTTAATAACTGCCTCTTTCTTTCATTTGCTTCATTTCTATGTTCCTATCGCTAATGCACACCCAACCTCCCCAGATACATAAAATTCCTCTCATTGTAGTATAAAAATTTGGCAATATATCAGTTTGATATTTTTTGATAGTTTTGGGAGGCATTGCTCTTAGAGTCCTCTGCCTTCCTACTCTGCTTTACAGCTTCTGCGCGGCTATTACCTGGGAATTTTCTTTCACTGTCATCCTGGGAATTCCCATTGCTCCATCTTGTGATATATGCCCCATTCCCAGGACTCCAAATGTCTTCCTTCCTTTATTCACTTGTGTTGGGGAAGCACATTGTTCAGTATATATTTTACTTTGTCCTCACAGTGTAGTTTTAATATGACTGAGTATAGAATTCTAGGTTTGTAATACATTACCTCGGAATTTCGTAGGCTTGGCTTCATTGGCTTCTAGTCTCCAGTGTAATTGTTAAGAATTTCTTACTTTAGATAATAGAATATCAGGAAAGAACTTTAGATGGAAATTTTCATGGTCGTATTTTTTTAAAAAATAGATCACATTGAGCATTACACAACAAATGAACCTAAGAGGTGCAGAAGCCAGTTGGGAGATCAACAGAATTCCAAGGCAGAGATAACAAAATCTAAACTAAGGAAGAGCAGTAGAGATGGGGAAAAAAGGATAGAATTCAAAAAATATTCAGGAGTCAATATGAGTAGGATTGATTGTTGGTAGAGTCTAGGATGATTCCCCATTTGTGAATGAGAGCAGATAAAGCCTCGGAATTTGGAAGTGCCATTTAATATTTACATATATTTTTTAAAAATAGAGTTAGCTGTACTGTCAGATGATGGATACTTCATCTCTGGAAATATTCATACAAATAACAGAAGAGTATTTTTAATCTTTTTAGGTTATGAATCATCTGAGCATTGGATGGAAGCTAAACTACATGCATGTGCATACACACACACACACACACACACACACACACACATACACACACACACTTTATATATATTTTAACCTCTAAGTCAATCAGGTGAAGAGAAAATGGGCTAATTGACCTTTTGCAAGGTATAGTGTAGAGAGGACCCTGCATTGACTGTAAAATAGGATCAATGAGCTCTAATTACCTTCCAACTCTCTCCCATTATTCTAACTCTATAAATAATAAGGAACTGTCTGTTAGCTATGTCCCAGCACCAAAATACATTGCCAAACTCGTCTTACCATGTTGCCATTAATTACTTAGATGTATTGATCTCCTTGAAGGAAAGGTCTTTCTTTTACTCATCTGGATATCCCTATCACGGAGCACCAGGTTTACTTAATAAATGCTGTGAAATCATAGCACAGGGAAATCAAAGTGGTACGGCCTGCGCCCTCCGCAATCAAATCTGTTCTTTTCCTTCACTTCCTCAACCACCACCACAGTCATTACCCGTTAGAATTATATTAATACTAACTTCTCAAGTTGAATTTTGTGTCCTAAAAGGATTTAATATGTCTAGGGAACCTCTGGACATGTTATTAAGGAGTCATGGGGAACTAGTTTTAGATTTTGAAAGAACTTTTGATATCCCAAAACATGTACCCCAGCTCCGCCATCACCCCCGCCCCACCAAAAAATAAGATTTTTATCCTTTGATTGCCACTGAGGAGGGGATATAGAGATGAAATAAAAAGGCACTAGGCTGGAATTTAGGGATTAATATTCAATACTTACTTAACTTATTCTGGGCCTATGATTAGCTCCCTTTCTCTCCCTGGGCTTCAGTTTTTTTCATCTGTAAATGAAAAGACTTGACTGTACCTCATAGCGAATAGATTTTCTTTGGGGCAGGCTCTAATCAGTTGGTTACAACTGTCTGGCACAGTGTGCGGAGGAAGATTATGAGGCTGGGTCTGGACCCAGGGCTGAAGCATCCTGTTTGATGGAAGGGGCAAAGTGTGTGCTAGGAATATGTCCTGGGAGGGATGCTCACTAAAGTCTCTTTCAGCTTTCAGATTCTGTGACTAACACTCTTGTTTTATAGCCCATTGGCCTTTTTGGTTGGTCTTAACTAAAACGTCTCCACATTTTCCATGTCCCTTTTTAATTGAGGAGACTAAAATTGAACAAAGTTCTCTTGATAAACTTAGATCTATTATGTTATAGTTTCTAAATTCCACATTCCACTTACACACCGTAATATTTGCTTCTTTAATTATAGAGTTGAAGTGCCAACCCATGATACGTGGGACAGATGATGCTGATGATAACTAATTTACAGCTATAGGGAAACATACAAAATAAAATAATGCAGCATATTGAGTTAGCTTCCTAGGGCTGCTGTGACAAGCCACCAAAAAGTGAGTGGCTGAAACAGTAGAAATTTATTCTCCCTAAGTCCTAGAGGCTAGAGGTCCAGAATAAGGCGGCAGCCATCTGTGCCTTCTGAGGGATCTAGGGAGGGGCCTTCTTTTCCTCTTTCTAGTTTCTGGCGGTTGCCGACGGTTCTTGATATTCCTCAGCTTGCATTTGCACCACTCCAATCTCTGCCTCTGTAGTCACATGGCTTTCCTCCCTTTGTGTCTATGTCTCCAAATCTCTCTCCTTAAAAGAAAACCAGTCATTAGATTTAGGATACACCCTAACTAGTATTACCTCACCCTAAACTGATTACATCTGTGAAGACCCTATTTCCATATAAAGTCACATTCGCAAGTACCAGAGTTTAAGGCACGCAACATATCATTTTGGGGAACACAATTCAAGCCATAACACACATCATGGCAACTTCTACGCTTGCCAAAAAATAATAAATTATTAAATCATGACAACCATCCACCTTTCATTTTGCATATCTTGATGATAAAGATCTATAATTATTTAGCTGGAATAGTATCATAAGTTATTGGTGAATAAAATACCAGGCTACAGCATAATAGGCTCTTATTTATAGGACATAATATAAAATATCTATACTTATATACATGCATTGAAAAACATTTGGATAAAGAAAGTATCATTTTTATAAGAATAATAAAGCTTTAGATGTATAAGCTGGCCACGACTAGCACCAACAACAAAATATTTTACATTGTTTACAATGCCAGTACTTCTCAAAGTGATGAAAGGAAAAGTAAAAATAAGAACACCATTTTAAAAGACATGTCTTTTAATACTGACAAAAAATAAAAGTGATTTTTGCTTTATTAGGTTTTAGTTTTAATCCTTCTGAAATCTTTAGCTAACCAATGAACACAGGTGAAAAGAGTGTTACCTCCTTCCTCATAAAGAAAAATTCCTTCAGTGAAGTCCAAAGGAACTTTATTCCATGGGTCACTTTGTGTCTCTTAATGTCATGGAAAAGACTGTCCCTATTATGTTATCTCTAAAGTTTTTACAAAAACAGAGTTGACTTCAGTATTTGGCCTCAGATGAACCTTCAATAGAGAAATCAGAAAAGCCGTGCAAAGGAGGGAGCCAAGTCAAACATGAGCCTGGGGGCTGAACAGAGACCCAAGCATGCACTGTTCAGCAAATCTTCAGAGACAATCTTGGCTAAGAGCTGAAATCAGTGGTAAGTGGGGCGTGCAGCTTCACTACTTCCACCTGTCTTTTCGTGTGTCATTATTGCAAATTAAATAATTCAGTTGAAAGCTAAAACATTTGCTGCACTGACAGCAGAATCTTTTGACTCTAACATGTGACAAACTTAATTGAGTTCTCTTCCACTAAAAGTCAGAATATCCACGGAGTTCAAATCCAAGTCTCTCAAACCTTCCATGCCCCATTTAAGAAGGATGGGTGTATAGACTCTGACATAGTTGACTTTTTTAACTGCAAAGGAAGGAAGTGCCTTTAAGCCTAAGAAAGCAAAACCATCTGGTATTGCACAGCTGTGGAAATATTGTGTGTCTAATTATTTACGGAGGTATCTATGCTTGGGCCTTGGTATATCCCAAAAGACTTCAGAAACACAGAGTTTCATAGTGAGTTCAGATCAATAGCTTCTAAACGGTTATCCTGGCTCAAGATTTTTCTCATCAGAATGAAGGATGGGAAAATCCTGTTTTCATTAAAGAACCACAGGAATGTCATCCTGGTTTATGTCAAGGCATCAAAGAGGACATGCCTATGCAGCACTGTAGAAAAAGTCATTCTGACAGTTGTTCCATGACTTTGGCCTTTCAATTTCATCAGTCAGAACAGGTGACAGAAATGTATTTAACAACAAATGTAGTGTCTAAACCCCTATCTATTTTTGTCTTATACTCTCTACAGATTAACTACTAAGAAATGATAATCCACCCTCTTAAAATAAAATTATAAAAATATAGAGTTCTAGAATTTACACTTAACAGAGATTTTTCTGCTTCCTATAATGGCAGTGGATTAGGTTTTTTCGTTTTTGTTTTTGCCAGACAAATTTTCCCTCTGAGAACAAATACAAAACTGGAAAGACATTTTGAAAATATAAATGTTTGCAGACATCAGAGTATTTCAAAAACAGTGAGATTTTAAAATATAAGATTCCACAGAGAAAAGAAACATCTAAGCTCAACATTCAGTGTATTATGAATACTTTTACCCTTAAGCTTTCTGCCAGTTTACCAGTGGTGGTTTGAACATTGAAACATGGAGCTCATGAAGTGCTCCACCCTCATAAATGAATTAATGCTGTTATAGAAAAGGCTTGTAGGAGTGGACTTTCTCTCTCTCCTGCTCTTCTGCGATGTGAGGACACAACATTCCTCATCTCCAGAGAACACAGCATTCAAAGCACCAAGTTGGAAGCAGAGAGACTGGGTCCCAACCTGCTGTTGCTTTGACTTTGGACTTTTCAGTCTCCAGAACTGTGAGAGAATAAATTTCCATATTCTTTTTAAATTACTCAGTATATGGTGTTCTTTTACGGCAGCGCAAAATGGACTAAGGTACCAAAGTAAAAGAATCTTGATAAATAACTAAGACTTTTAGTTAGAGCTGTTGTGAATCCATATAAACAGCATGAATCAGAAAGAATGTGGAATTAGCCCTCACAAATACTAAAACTCAACCTTGAATTGGCTAAATTAAGGTTGCTTTTCCCTACCCTAATTGTCCACCCTAAAATACAAGCAAATCTTCTCTGAAAAAAAGACAAAAATCATTTAGAACCCCATTTCTCATATATAGCATCTGGCATTAAATCCAAAATTACCAAAAGATAAGAACACTTGACCAAAATCAAGAGAATAATGGACAAGATAAATAGATCTATAAAAAAATTTATTATAGTTATTAGACATAATTTTTAAACTGTGATTAATGCCCTCAAGAAGTTAGATGGAAAATTGAAGAATTTCAGCAGAGAAATGGAAATTATAAAGAAGAATCAAAGGAGAATTTTAGAGCTAAAAATATAATAAGTAAAATTAGGAACATAATTGAGGGATCTAATAGCAGATTTCATAAAGCCAATGAAAAGATTCATGAATCTTAAGTCTATAAAAATATACAGACTGATGCATAGAGAAACAAGTGAGTAGAAAATACACAAATAAGCATAAGGACGTCTGGTGTACATATGTGGAGTACCAGAAGGAAAGGAGAGAGAAAATGGAGCATAAGCAATATTTAATAAAATGATTTTCCAAAACTGATAAGAGAAACTAAGCCATGGATTTGGGATATGTTACAAGCCCCAAATACGATGAATACAAATGAATAAACACATCATAGTAACACTTCTGAAATTCAAAGACAAAAAAAGTTTATAACTAGCCAGATAGAAAAAAGACAGTGCTTCATTCAAAGAAGCAAATAGACTGACAAATAAATTGACAGATGACTCCACAAAAGAAACAATGAAATCCAGAAAAAAATGGAAGAACTTATTCAAAGTATGGAAATAACCCCACCACTTATTTTCCCACTCTGCCTCACCCATCCCTGATGAAGAAATTGTCTCTCAGAGGGGTTAAGTGTCTAGCCCAAGGTAACAAAGCACAGCCAGATCACAATTTTAGGTTTCCTGACAATCTTCTAGTTTACTTGCATTCTTCCCCATTGTCCTACTCACGTAATTACTCAAAGAAAAGAATTTCTTTTTACCTTAACAAAGAAACTGCTGCTTGCTGTACATACCCTTTTGAAATATGTATTTGGGTATCCTTTCAGAAAAAAATACTTTTTATATAATTCAACTGCTAAATTTTGACCAAGTGTATTGACATATCTGAAAACATGCAGATTCTGTTCTTTCTCTTTGCAAAGAACTCTTGCTAAGAGAATGCCCACTAAAAAAGTTCTCTAGGATGAGATTCACTGGTTTATTTTAAGTGCTGCAGTCTTAACTTGTCTAGGGAGCATCATTTTGCTGTGTGTGTGATCCTTTATTGAACTGAATACCTTCCATTTCAATATCTCAGACAGGACACAGCTGCATTTTTACACAGCCTCTCTAGACCCAGTTGTTTTAGAAAAAGTTTTGAACACACAAAAAAGATCTTTTTGTGCTCAGGAACCTCAGCTTGCCTTAGTCATCTATTCCACAGTTCTTGGTAGTAAAGATTTATAAATGCCATTCTTCTTAATGCCACATCAGACAATGTGGCCTTTCAACATGCACATTTGTGCAATTTAGAGCAATGGGGGGTCTCCTTAAATGAGTTTTCCTGGAGGCATTCAGGGATACAAATTGCTCTTCACGATGAAAGAAATCAGTAATATTTCTCATTTTTATAAAACATTATTTCTATGTTTTACATAATTGTAATAGTTAAAGAGGTTATAGCAAATAAAATGGAGGCAGCTCACTACTTAGAAATGTAAAGGTGATAACGTTTGTTACAGGAATTTTTTGTCAATTTACAGGAAAGAATTAGAGACTGTAATACCTGAGGAATTAAATCTGGGAATTTGAAAGCTTTTTTTGTGTCACTAAAGTAGTAGTGCCCTCAGATTTTCTCATGAAATACTGCATGGCTAGCACTCAGGGCACCAAATGAATAGAAAAAAGTAGGTTCATTTTGCTGCTACTAAATACAGAACTTTATATCTCTGACTAATGTTTTAAAACTAGTCATTACCTAAAAATAGTCTCATTATTTTTATTAATTGCAACTCAGAGTTTGCCCTTTAAGTAAGGTACATGAGTGGGCAAAGTCTATTTCTGCCATTGTAAATTCTGTACCTTTGCAGTGGCATCTGTTTTAACGTCATCTTACCGTGCTAAATAGCTCGGTAACCACCCGTGTCTGTGCCAGATGGAGGTGACTACTCTAACTCCACGTGGCACCTGTCAGCAATCCAGCACTCTAAAGGAATTAAATGACTCCATCTGCTCTTCCAAATCGCCCAGAGACTACCCCTCAAATGTTAATGTTTTTGTTTGTTAATAAAAAATAAAAGGGCACTTTGTCAATTACATGACTAGACTGATTCATAATTGTGCTAACAAATGTCCATCAATAATGAGTGAATAAATAAAGAAGTATTTATTAGGTAACCATTATATATCTTTATTATACTAGTTGCTATAAGATCTGAGAGAAAATAACTATATCATTTAGGAGACCACACTCAGAGAATAATTAATAGTTCAAGTAACATTATGCATAATATCTGATACAATATTATAAATTGTATGATACTAACAATTGAAGAAGAGACCAACATGTAAGAATAATAATATTAAAAATAAATAGAAAAACTAAGATCAAAATAAAAAGTGAACATGATGTGTATTCAGTTGGGACTACAGGAGGGTGATTCACATTTATTTAATCAATAAATATTTATTAAATGTAAATTACATGCTTCAAACTATGTTAAATCCAGTAGTGGAGAAAAGAAGAATAGGGCATAGTTCATGAAACAAGGATTTATAATTACCAATCTCAGAGTTGTTGTTAAATATTACCTTAAAAAGCTTAAGGTTAAAAGAAAAAAAAGCTAAGGTAAGCTATGAAACGATGTTGCAATAGCAAGACTGGCTCCTTTTGCTAAATGTGGAATGATATTTTGAGTAAAAATAATCTGCTAGACCATCTCCTCCAACATTTGACTTCAAGGTACTTAATTCCTTTATTTAATGCCCTGTGGAAATACAAAGCCCTTTCAAACTTTTCAGATAATTTCCTAGAAATTTACTTTCTCCTGGTTGTTGCCTTTGATTTACGCTCCTAAAATGTTTGCATTAGTTTGATCAGGGAACATCTCACCATCCTGTTGATGTATTCTGTTTAATTTCACACTACATTGACCTAGAGGCAGAACTGTTTTCCTTAATATCCCACAAACCAATCAGTCCTATGGATATCTATAAAACGAAAAAATCTGACTGTAAATTCAGGATGTCAGAAAATTTGAATGGCCACAAACTGAAAACACTAGTTGAGATATTTCTGCTGCAAAAGTCACTCAGCCATTTGTAAAACTAGGATTTCAATCTTCTACCATGCTATGGTCAACTCTCTCCTCACTCCCTCTTCTCTCCCTTGTTGTACCTCACCCCTAAATTCCTGTTCATTTCAAATTCAAAGCAGTTTCATCTTGACTTCTGCCAATCTATATATTAAGAATTTCTTCCTTCACCCCAGAGTGGCTTGTCAAGGTATTTTTCCTAAACAGTCTTAAAAGTCATTAATGGTAATAAAATATTTTACCCTGAAATATTAATAATTCCCAAAAAGCTATCAGAGCAGTGGAGAAAGTAGTAAATTCATACATTATTTCCCAGTTGTAGAGTCAATTTACGCCCCTAGCAATTTAGCAACATATATTAAAAACAATAATAACATTCATATTGTTTTGCCCTGAAATCCCACTCCATAGAAGTTTGTATGCTTCATAGTAAATAGTCAATACATGATAGCTATTATTATTGGTTATTATCCTAAAGAAATTAAGTTTATAATTGTTAAATGCACAAAATGTTCTTATAGCATCATGTATTATAGACAAATTTGGGAAACAATGTATAATATCTAACATGTGAGAAGTTAGATAAAATGCTAATATCTAATAGACTATAAGGCAGCCATTAAACATTTCTATGTTGTTACTAGACCGTACCTCTATCACCTCATGAAATTTTTTTGTGGACAAAAATGATCAGAAAACAAGATCATATTTATAATGTGATTGAAATTATGCCATAAACATGTACATGAATAAAATTAGAAGAAAACATGTACAGAAGAAAAACAATATAAGCTATAGTAGTGTGCCTATGGGTGTTTTAAAATTCCTTTTTACCATTTCCCTTGCTGTAATGCCTTTTATACTATAAATAAAATCAAAATAGTTTCTTATAACCAACAAGTTCTTTTTCCAAGATGATTCTGAAAGTCAATATAAATTTTTGATGAAGATTTTAGTGAATGTTTCATGAACAGTTCCTTTCCTTGAAAGGAGGTTGAGAAACTGATCCTTTCAGAGATGGACACACCATAGTCCATACCAGAATAAAAATACAGGATTCAGAAACACATCAGTATTAAAATCTCTAGGTACCTGGTTTTTTATTTATAAAGTAAGCATAATACTTATTCCACAGTGTTGGATTTGGAGTAAATAGACAGATGATGTCTTTCTAATGCCCAATACAATGCCTGGCACATAGAAAACAAACTTGAATGTGATTTGCTTCACAATTTAGAGCTCCCTAGAAATGCTCTCTGATTATCTGCTCGCATTTCAATGATACTGTAATCTTTATCCTACATGTTAAGTGGCGCCCTTGGCTATAAGGCCTAAAGGAGGGTTCAAAAGGCTCCTTCCTGGATCCAGGGTAAAATGAAAGGCTCGCCTCTCTGGAGCCCTTCCTCCCAGGCTGTTGTCTCCAAAGTGTAATGTGCACATCCCAGGTGGTACACAAATATTAGGGTTTCTACTTACATGTATTTATATTTTATTTTTAGAATTTATTTTTAGTATTTTATAATTTACATATTATTTTAATTAGTTTCTCTAAATAATTTTTATTGAGGTAAAATATATGTATATAAGTTATCATCTTTACTATTTTTAAGTGTACAGATCAGTGGTAATAAATACATTTATATTCTTTTTTTTTCTCTTTCTCTCTTCCTCCTCTTTCCCTTCCCAGCCTCCGATAATCACCAATCTGCTCTCTTTTTTATTAGATCCACTTTTTTTAGCTTTTGCATATGAGTAAGAACATGCAATATTTGTCTTTCTGTACTTGGCTTATTTCACTTAAAGTAATGGCCTCCATTTTCATCCATGCTGCTGCTAATGACCATATTTCATTATTTTTTATAGTTGAATAATATTCCATTGTGTATATACACCACATTTTCTCTATCCATTCACTGACTGATGGGCATTAGGTAGATTCCACATTTTGGCTACTGTGAGTAGTGTTGGCATAAACATGGGAATGAAGACACCTCTTTGATATATTGATTCCCTTTCTTTTGAATACATATAGCCAATATTGGAACTGCTGGATCATGTGGGAGTTCTATATTCAGTTTTTTGAGGAACCTCCATGGTGTTCTTCATAGTAGCTATACTAACTTACATTCCCACCAACAATATATGAGGGTTCACCTTCCTCCATACTCTTACCAGCATCTCTTATTGCCTGTGTTTTTGATACAAGCCATTTTAACTGGGGTGAGATGATATCACATTGTGATTTTTGATTAGCATTTCTCTGACAATTAGTGATGTTGAGCATTTTTTCATATACCTGTTGGCCATTTGTATGTCTTCTATTGAGACATGTCTGTTCAAATTATTTTGACAATTTTTTAATCAGATTTTTTTTGTTGTTATTGAGTTGTTTGAGCTCCTTATATATTCTGATTATTAATCCCTTCTCAGATGGATAGTTTGCAAATATTTTCTCCCACTCTATTGTCTATTCACTTTGTTGATTGTTTTCTTTGCTGTGCAGATTTTTTTTATTTCAGAATATTATGGGAGTACAAATATTTTGGTTACATACAATGCATTTGCCTTGCCCAATCCAAGGCTATATGTGTGCCCCTCCCCCATACAGTGCACTCCACATCCATTAGTTGTGAGTTTACTCGTCCCCCTCACCCCATTCCCATCTGACCAGCACACAATGAATATTACTACCATGTGTTGATCAGTTAGTACCAATTTGATGGCAAGTACATGTGATGCTTGTTTTTCCAGTCTTGTGATACCTCACTTTGAAGGATGGGCTCAAGCTCTATTCAGGATAATATAAGAGGTGATAGTTCACCATTGTTTTTTGTAGTTGAGTAGTATTCCATGGTATACAAATACTATGTTTTATTCATCCACTCATGTATTGATGGGCACTGGGATTGTTTCCACGTCTTTACAATTGTGAATTGTGCTGCCATAAACATTCAAGCGTAGATGTCTTTATTATAGAATGTTTTTTTTTTTCCTTTGAGTAGATGCCTAGTAGTGGAATTGCTGGATCAAATGGTGTTTCTATTTTTAGCTCTTTGAGATATCCCAAATTACTTTCCACAGGGGTTGTACTAATTTGCAGTCCTACCAGCAGTGTAAGAGTGTTTCAGTCTCTCCATATCCATGCCAGCATTTGTTGTTTTGGGACTTTTTGATAAAGCCCATTCTCACTGGAGTTAAGTGATATCTCGCTGTAGTTTTGATTTGCATTTCTCTAATGATGAGAGATGTTGAGCACTTTTTTGTATGTTTTCTGGTCGTTATTGCGTCTTCTTTTAAAAGTTTTTTAAACTTTGCCCATTTATTGATGGGATTGTTTGATTTTTTTCTTGTTAGTTTTCTTAAGTTCAATATAGATTCTTATTATCAGCTGTTTACCAGACGTGTAGAATGCAAATATTTTCTCCCATTCTGTAGGTTGTCTATTCACTCTAATGACAGTTTCGTTGGCTGTGCAGAAGCTTTTTAATTTGATCAGGTCCCCTTTATTTATTTTTATTGCTGCTGTGATTACTCTGGGGATCTTCTTTATAAATTCTTTGCCTAGGCTGATGTCTAAAAGAGTCTTTCCCACATTTTCTTCCAAAATTCTTAAGGTTTCATGCCTTAGGTTTAAGTCTGTTATCCATCATGAGTTAATTTTTGTGAGAGGTAAGAGGTGGGGATCTAGTTTCAATCTTTTGCATGTGGTTATCCAGTTTTCCCAGCACCATTTATTGAATAGAGATTCTTTTCTCCAATGTATATTTTTGTCTGCTTTGTCAAAGATTAGATGATAATATGAGGATGGTTTTATATCTGGGTTCTCAGTTCTGTTCCAAAGGTCTATATTTCTGTTCTTGTGCCAGGACCATGCTGTTTTAGTTACTGTAGCCTTGTAATAAAGCTTGAAATCTGATAGATAGCTCCCAATTTATTCTTTTTGCTTAAGATTGCTTTGGCTATACAAGGTCTTCTCTTGTTCCCTGTGAATTGTAGAATTATTTTTTCTAGATCTGTAAAGAATGATGATGGTATTTTGATGGGGATTGCATTAATTTTGTAGATCACTTTGGGTAGTATGGACATTTTAACAATATTGATTCTGCCAATCCATGAGCATGTTAGAGTTTTCCATCTGTTTACATCTTCTATAATCTCTTTCCTCAGTGTGTAGTAGTCCTCCATATATATGTCTCTCACCTCCTTTGTTAAATATATTCCTAAATTTTTAATTTTTTTGGTGATATTTTGAATGGTGTTGCATCTTTTATTTGATTTTTGGCTTAACTGTTATTGGTATATATGAATGCCACTGATTTGTGTGCATTAATTTTACATCCTAAAACTTTACTGAATTCATTTATCAATTCCAGGAGTCTCTTGGTTGAATCCTTGGGATTTCCTAGCTATAATATCATATCATCGGCAAACAGTGAGAGTTTGACTTCTTCTGCCCTCCTTTGGACACCCTTAATTCTCCTCTCTTGTTTGATTGCTCTGACAGGGACTTCCGGCACTATGTTGAATAGAAGTGGAGATAGTGGGCAACCTTGACTGGTTCCAGTTCTAAGCGGGAATGCTTTCAATTTTTCCCCATTCAGTATGATTTTGGCTGTGGGTTTAGCATATATGGCTTTAATAATTTTAAGATATATCCCATGTATACCTGTTTTGTTAAGAGTTTTCATAAAAGTGTGGTTGATTTTGTAAAATGCTTTTTCTGCCTCCATTGAGAGAATCATATGGTCTTTGTTCTTCCTTTTATTTTTGTGGTGAATTGCGTTTATAGATTTGCATATGTTGAACCAAATTCGCATCTCTGAGATAAAGCCCACGTGGGTTTTATGATGAATTATTTTTCTGATGTGCTGTTGGATTTTGTTTGCTAAGATTTTGTTGAGGATGTTTACATCTATATTCATGAGAGATATTTGTCTGTAGTTTTCTTTATTTGTTGTGTCCTTTCCTGGCTTTGGTATTAAGGTGATATTGGCTTCACAGAATGAGTTGGGGAGGATACCATCTTTCTCAATGTTGTGGAATAATTTCTGCAGTACAGGTATGAGTTCTTCTTTGTAAGTTTGGTAAAATTCAGGTGTGAACCCATCTGGTCTGGGACTTTTTTTGTTGGAAGATTTTTAATTGCTGCTTTAATTTCTATGCTTGATATTGGTCTGTTCAGGAATTCTATTTCTTCCTGATTGAGCCTAGGAAGGTTGTGTGTTTCTAAATATTTGTCCATTTCCTCCATGTTTTGTAGTTTGGGGGCATACAGATTTTTATAGTATTCAAAGATAATGTTTTGTATTACCATGATGTCTGTAGTGACCTCTCCTTTTTCATTTCTAATTGAGTTTATTAGAGTCCTTTTCTTTCTAGTTCTTGTCAATCTAGCAAGAGGGCTGTCAATTTTGTTTATCTTTTTGAAAAACCAATTTTTCATTTCATTGATCTTTTGTATTGATTTTTTTGTCCCAATTTCATTTATTTTTGTTCTGATCTTTATAATTTCTTTCCTTCTACTAGTTTTGGTTTTGGTTTGGTTTTTTCTTGCTTTTCTAGTTCCTTGAGGTGCAAATTAGGCTGTTAATTTGAATTCTTTCTACTATTTTGACATAGGTGTTTATTGCTATAACCTTTCCTGTTAGTACTGCTTTTGCCACATCCCATAGATTTTGGCATGTTGCATTTCCATCTTTATTCATTTTAAGAAATTTTTAAATTTTTTTTCTAAATTTCTCTCTTGACCTATTGGTCATTCCAGGTCCATGTTGTTTAATTTCCATTTGTTTGTTTATTTTCCAAGGTTACTTTTGTTATTGAATTCCAGTTTTTTTTTTTTATGATCAAATAAATAGCTGATATGACCTCTGTTTTTTGAATTTGTGCAGATTTGTTTTGTAGCCTAAGATATATATTCTGGAAAATTGTTCCATGTGCTGATGAAAAGAATGCACATTCTGCAGCAGTTGGGTGAAACGTTTTATAAATGCTGTTCTGGTCCCATCTAAAAAAGCTGAAAAGCAAGACCCAAAAAGATCACACTGTTGCCAAGTGAGTTAATTTCATTCAGAACAAAGCTCAAAAATATTTTTAGTAATGCAAAAATATCCAGTGTCTAATTAAGTAAACTTTGCAATATCTGGCATCTAGTTAAAAATTACTAGGCATGCAAAAAAGCAGAAAAATGCAGCCTATAATAAGAAAAACAATCAATCAATAGAAATGTCCTAGAAATTACACAATAGAATTAGTAGGGGGTAAAAACACACTAAAAGTATCCTTGTCTATTTTCCATATGTTATGGTAAAGAAAAGAATAAATGTTACCCAAAGCTTAGCCATTTGTCCATGAGGCTGAATCAGAAGAACGAGGACAAGTGGTTTGAGAAGGAAGAAAAGAGAATTTATTTTGCAAAGGAGGAAATATGGTAGACCTTGTCATCTCAAAATCCAAATTTCCAGAACACTGGCAGAAACACAGAGCTTTTAAAGGGAGGGTTCTCAGCTTCAGGGATTTACTGTGATTAACTATTGTAATCATCCCATCTCTACTAAAGACAAAGCCTATGAACTCCACCAGCCGCCCACCTGGCAAGGGCTGGCGTCAGCTGGGAGTTTTAGCAAAAGACTTAATCTGCCTCTGTGGTTCCCAAAAAGAGTGGGGGAAGTTTTAAGGACACAAAAATCTCTTCGCCATTTTTTTTTCAGGCCATTCCCTCTGTTACATAGTATATTAATTAAAGAAGATGTGTTAAAAGTCCCCAAATTGAACATCTAGAGATGAGCAATACAATGTCTGAAATGAAAAATAAACTTGTTGCTGCATACAAGTTTGGCTGCCCACCACCAGAAAACCCAATGCAGCCCGAGGAGATGGTGGCCTATTTTCTCAAAGCCCACCTCATCTCCTCTGCTTACCAAGCAACTTTATAAAAGGAAGGTCGTAAAGCGGGTACATAGCAGAAAGCAAGCTTTGTGCAAGTCTTCAGGACTTGTTAGATGGTTATCAGCAAACAGTAGGTTGTCTGGTGGATCTTGGCATTAGCTGTCTGTGGTCTGCCTATTCTTGTTGGCCTTTTCTGGGACTCTTGATCTGTTTTTCCTAAAGGTCAGTCATTTTCTAATCTTGTGCCCAGCAGCTGTGTTAACAAGCAGCAGGTTAATTCTAAATTTTTAAGACAGAACAAGCCAAAAGCATATTGGAAGCAAAATGGCTTCCCTTTAGCTAGCCCAGCAATATAGTGTGAATGGCCCTTGGAGTGTGCTTACGAACTGAGTAAGAATAAAAGCAGATTAGATA
>CAUYSK010089983.1:0-10019 GCA_963575035.1 Avahi laniger | reverse complement strand
CCAGTTTGTGGATTATTGAACCAAATCACAGGAAACTAATTGCATATAATATCCAATAGGCCTGACCCATAAATGAAAGCGATTCTAGTTCATAATGATATCCAATGTTGGTTATATAAGGAGCTTCAGACTATCTTTGGCTTATTTCAAGTTTTATTTTCTCCTGTTATGTTCTTTTCTATTTAGTTATTTTGGCATCACTATTATTATACTAATATACTATTAATCATAAAACTCCAAGGAAGTGGGCTTTCAGTAAAAAGAATATATATTTCAGTGAGGGCTAATACAATAATAACTAATATTTATTGATAATTTCCTATATGCTGGGTACTGTGTCAAGTCTATTAAATGTAATATCACTTTAACCACAGAAACAAAGTGTTTAAAAAGAAAGAAAAAAAATAAAAGCAGAAACAATAATTTTGATGTTAATAGAAGAAAATGCAGTGAGTTTATCTTATTCAGAATTTTTATGAGATTATGTTTTCATTTGATTTTGCCCTTCGTATTAAGTACTGCACATTTCTTTCCTTCTAATTAAACTCTATGAATTGAAAATAACTTGTAGACTTTAACTGATAGGAAAACGCAACTCCAGAATACTTAAATAGTTCTCTTTGGAAATTGGCTCCCTTTGTCTAATGTCGGCATTTTGTGAGACTTCTTAGTTCCCACAATGAGAGGAATTTTAGGAAGAAAATAGCCTCAAAGAAATAATAAGCTGTTGAATTCACACTCAACAAGTACAAACCTGAGTCTGCTTCAATTTTTAAAATTAGGGAAAAAAAATCCAATGATATTTTAAAATATTGTATATGTCCAGATTTGAAGATTTAAGTCAGATATTTTGTTAGATGGTTGTGTTGTTTAGTAAAGGGCTGGGGATTGTTGGCAAGGGGGTGGAGGTAATCAGCCTTGTTCTCTTGAGTGCGTGGGCTTAGGTCAGAAAGACCTGATATCAAATGAAGGTGCTACAACCTACTCCGGAAGCTAAGGCAACTTCCTCAAATCTCTGTGAGCCTCAGCTTCTATAATTATAATAACATGAAAATAATAATATCTTCTTCACAAAGTTGCTGGTAGGAAAGCACTTTGCACATTTATGTCCTGGATAAATATCAGTGCCTTTCTTCCATTGTCTATCTACACAACTTTAAGCAAGTCACTTAAACTTGTAATAAATAGGAACAATAATAATATATTTGTATGAAAGCAGAATTGCAGACCAGATATATATTTTGAAAATTATTTGATCAAATGATGAAGAGAATTATATAGACTGAATGGCAATTCTGACTTGATAGGTATGAGTTGAGGCCTTTCTAACAGTTACACTATCAATATTCCTAAAGAGCATGAATAACAACCAGAGTTCCTAGTTCTAAGTGACAAATGAGCTTTAATTAAATAAGCAACATGCTTTAGGAGTAATAAGAATCAGTTGTAGAAAATGCACCACAGCCTGCTATGGTGAGGCAGCAGGATCGTCTCTGTGTGCGGCTATGGCTGGTGTCATTTACCACTGATAACCCTGCCAGACCTGCAAGGCCACTAATATGATTGTGCACAATTAATAATTTCTCTGCAGAGTTAATGATTTCTCAAATAGCCTCTGATTGTTCATAACTTCCTTTTATTTCAAATTTTTGGGATAAGAAACTGATTGGGCTTCTTGAACCGTGAATTAAGAAGAATCTAGACACTAAAGTTTCCATGGTTGCATTACAAGACTCATTTAATGGTAGATTCTCTCAAAATAAAAAGTGCATTTGTATATGGAAGAGTAAAAACTTCATATACCCCTAGAGTATATTCATTCAATCAATTCAAAAAATACTCAACCTATATAATATTTTAGGCATTTGCAAAACAGTCAAAAAGAAAACAAATATCCTTTGCCTAAGAGTTTATTTTCTAGGGAATATAGTAAAATAAATAAACAGATAAAGTAATAAATACAGAATTACACCAGTAGTAATGAGTGCTTTAAAGTGTCTGGTTGAGGATAAAGATAGTGAAAAGAGTGACAAAAATATTTTACATTGTATAATAGAGCACGTAGTGAAAAATAGGAGGACAACTTTTAGCAGAGTAAGGAATAAATAAGGTTACCATCAATTGAGAACACTTGGAGAAAAACTGATTTGGTGAGTAAAATCAATATTTCCATTTTAAGAATATTATTCATTAAATGGAAATAAATATATGTATCTTAATTTAAGTGGAGGGGTCTGGGCTATGAATGTAGCTTTGGAAAATCGTCAGCAGTCAAAGGAAACTTAGAGCTATAATAACAAATAATATGAACTGAGAACTGAGTGTGAATAAGCAAAAGTTGTCTATAGTTTGAACCATTGCATATCTTAATATTCAGAAATAAGAAAGAGGAATAATTAAAGGAGATTGAAAAAGACCCTGAAAGGCTCTACGAGTGTAGGTTATTACAGCCAAGAGAAGAGGGTTTCAGGAGTGCGAGCTGAAAAATAGTTGGCAATCATCACTGCTGAAATCAGGTGGAACGTAGAACTGACATCTACCCAAGAAAGGTAGTTCCAGTGGAGGGGTGGAGACCAAATACCTAACCTCTATGAATTCGAGAAAGAACAGGAGGGAAGGATGTGGTAACAGTGAGAATAGACATCTCCTTCAAGGAGTTTTTCAATAATTCCTCAAGAAAGAGAAGTAGCGAAATAAACATCTAGAGAGTTGTTAGAACGTATAATGAAATTAATAACTACCCTAGAGTCTGAATTATTATATAAACCCAATGCCAAATGTTAGATATGTCTGGAGTAAAATGCAAAGATATTAAGCAAGGTATACATTGGCTTGAGCTAGCATTGAAACAGATCTATGAATTACATTTTTATAGTACTCATATACAGCATACATTTTACTTTCTAGCTTATGCCCATGTTTGTATTGTCTGGTAAAGGATTACAAATTTTAGACCTTCTTTACTTCTGGTTTATTCTTACTGTTATGCTAGACAACCAGATCAAGCTTTCCTCCAACATTGGAGTAAACATAAGACAAGAGTGAGTGGTAGTGTCAATTATCGATTCAACATCATTGCTCTGTATGGCCTAGAATCTTTAACAGCTCGGTGATCAGTTCTAGAACTCAGTGGTGTAGGAATTTTATAAATGAATTTGAAAGCAACATTATAGTTTATGTTCCTTAACAGTTTTTTATATGAAGTCAAAACAATGGCTGTTAAACAAATGAATACTCGGAATCTACTACTATACTCTAGCCTCCTCCACTGAAGTTCAGAGTGATATTCATTCAGGTTTGTATGGCAGCTATCGTTCCCTCCTCCAAATGGACAAAGGTATTTCGTTTGTCTGGTTGGCTTTGCTTCCTCAACAAAAATAGAAAGAGGTTGAGTTGGTCATTTTCCTATTACTAGTTATTCTGGATGCCTTGAAAAAAAAATACAGTTGACCTTCCAACAACATGGGTTTGAATTGCATGGGTCCATTTATAGGCAGATGTTTTTTCAATAAATGCAGTTGGCCCTCAGTATTTGTGTATTCTACATCTGCAACAAAATGTGGATCTAAACTATAGTATCCGTTGGATGCAAAATCCCAGTATACAGTAGGCCAATATTTTGTATAGGAGGGTTCCACAGGGATGATGGTGAGACTTGACTGTGTGTAGATTTTGGTAGAAGCAGGGGTCCTGGAACCAATCCTTCATGTATATCAAGGGACAATTGCGTATTATATAACATGACCAATCAATGTTTCAGCTGTAGATATTTATTACTCTAAGTATGAGATCTTGAAATATCCTATTCTTATCTGAAAAATTAAAAAAGTCCTCTTTAGTCCTCTTTAGCTATTTCTGTGTTCGCACTACCTGACATCTTAATGATTAGCAAAAGGATATCACAATTTCACGTGCCAAACCAATGTCTTCCTGAGTTAATATGCAAGACAGTCAACCTAACAGAGACCACAGAAGCTAATGATTGTGGTGTCTGAATAAGAGTCCAACAGTGACTTCATTGAGTGTGCCATTGAAAAGGTGTTGTTGCATATTAAGCATTTTTTGTTTCCACTTCTTCCCATAGATGAAATGATTCCTCTTTACCACAATGAATTTGGGAAAGATAATATTTTCTTTCATTTATTGACATGTTGTGTTTTTTTTCCTGAAGGATTTCATGAAACTTGAGTACCATTTGATAGAACATGGGTAAAGTCATAGTATTTTGTGAAAAATGTGTTTTCCCACTGCATACCACCACCTCCAGCAAGTCTTTCTTGACTTTTATCTGCTGCTTCTGAATCTGTTTACTAGTCTTTAGTGTTCTCATTTGGAGAGATTTCAGTTTAGAATAAATCCATACCTTTTACTGTCCCCACTCACAAATCATCACATTTGACTCTTGGAGTACTGTGTCTTGGTTTTTAACTGTGCCCTTGCTAGGGATGCTGTCCACCATGACACAGTCAAACCCCATCCTGGCACATTTATCAGCCACTCATGGTTCCTGCAACCCCAGTTGAAATGAAAAGTCTAGGTTTCTCTTTTCTCTGAAAGAATAATTTGTAATATTAGTAAACTCTTTCAGTTGTTAAGTGAATTTTTCCTGTTTTATTCCTCATATATTAAATTAGAATTATAGAAGAAGATAGAGAAATTCTTTAATATCTGAAAACATATTTTTACATGAGTTTATTGTGTGTGCATGTCTAAAATAAAATAAGAAAGAACATTTTCCACTTTTTTTTTTCATTTTCCTATTTGTTTCAGAATATTTCTCTCTAAGCAACTCATGGGAATTTCCTTTTATCAGCACTTTGGTCTGATAATAAACATAAGAAGAAAAGAAAAACATTCAGGCCCTATGCTGGAAACACAAGTTCACTGAATCTGCAATTCCGTGTTGTACTAATTGTAATAAAAAGTTCTGCAGGTGTCAGTAGAAATCAGTGCAAAATAAATTATGTGTAGCTTAGTTACTCACTAAAGGAATACCACTTTAGTTAGAAAAATCAACAGTTCATTTCTTAAATGAGACTAGGATATTGTACAACACAGAACTCTACGCATATTTATCTTTTTAATTTAGTTGCATTTTCTCCTTTGACCTGCAGTATTCAATTTATTTCATGTTTCTTAAATTTACTTTAACTTACATGAGAAAGTGTCAAGTCTGGTGAATAGCATCATATTTAAATATTTTTTAAAAAAGTGAATCCTGTGAGCCCAGAAATAATTTCTGGGTTAACATCTAAAATTGGTAATATTTTATGTGATGCATATGAATTTATTGTAGAAAAGTTTATCTTCTGCTGATTTCCCAAATGCAGAAGGAGGTTAAACTGAACATAGGGTATCATTTGCAAATTAATTCTGCATTGCTAGGGACATGGGAATTGTCATCCCAGATCAGACTCATGGTAAATTAAGGGGTAAGTCCTCTTTACATAATTGAATTGTTCATTCAGCATATATTTCTTGACACTTGCAAAAGTCTGGGGTCTGTTCTGAGCAATAAAGAAAGAGCCATGAACAAAATTGAAAGAGTAGCTGAAGTCACAAAACACAAACCCAATGTCAATATTGAAAGTTAAATATATATCAGCTTATTTTCATTGTCACTTATGACTGTCATTCACACACACACACACACAGATAAACACACATATGTATAAATATATATAATTGTATATCATTAAATAAAGTAATTACATAGATATTACATGAAATGGTGATTATTACAATAATTTTTAGTTTAGAGTAGTAAATACATCAATACTTATTTTATGGATAAATTAAATTCATTTTTTTCAAACATGCATCACTGAAGGTTACACAGGTCGCCCTAATCCTAAAAGGTAATTATATGATAAACATATATCAATACACACAGTATTATGTCAAACATGATGTCATTAATATGTTCAAGATATCTTGAATAATATCAAAGCATTTAATGATTTGGATAATATTTCTTTACAAATTTTGGTTCTCAAACAAACTATTCCAATAACATTTTGAGTTAATGTATTAAGCCAATATTATAAGAGATAATTATTCTATGTTCTCATATAACTTGCCTGAGCTTCAGACCATGATGGTGGAAAATTTATTTTATATATGTACACTGTTTCAAATTGGTACATCTATGTTAGATATATGAATGCTCTCTGTCACAGTTTTCTGATAATTTTATATGTTCTATTTCTCAAGGCAACTTGAGCTCTCACTCCTCCTCACTCCTTTGCCCCTGGGACTTCCTCTGCCTATAATGCTCTTTTTACCTTCTAAATTTTCCTCATCTTTCAAGATTCATTTCAGTGATTCTTTCTTTCAAAAATAGATACTGATTTTTGCTTTGTATATCCCAATCTCTGTGAAAAGGACATTAACTTTCAACATTTTATTTTATAATGAATTTTGTCATAGCAGTTGCTCAAATGAGACACAGAAGCTCAAAGGAATCTTTAACTTCTCCCAAGGCTAACAGGAGGTTAAACTGGGAATCGACACCAGGATATCCGGATACAACGTGATTGCACATGCTGATCTAAACACACATTTAATATTTAATTTCAATTTCTGAATATATGTTTTATGTGGTCATATCTCCTAGTAAATTGTAAGTTTCTTCTTTTTCCTTTCTCTTTTTATTTCAAAATATTACAGGGGGACAAATGTTTTTGGTCGCATGTATTGATTCTGTTATGCTTGAGACAAAGGTTTAAGTATGCCAATCACCCAGTGCTTGATTTCCACTGAGTTTACCTCCCTCTGTACACATGAATGCTCATTCCTTAGTTCTGACTTAATAAAAAGTACAGGTGATGTTTGTTTCTCCATTCTTTAGATACTTCACTTAGGATAATGGTCTCCAGTTCCATCCAAATTGTTGAGAAAGACATTAATTCATCCTTCTTCATGGCTGCTTAGTATTCTGTAGTACACATACACCACGTTTGTTAATCCACTCAGGAACTGATGTGCACTTGGGTTGATTCCACATCTTTGCAATTGTGAATTGTGCTACAATAAACATTCATGTTCAGATGGCTTTTTGGATAAAATGAATTCTTTTCCTTTGAGTAAATACCCACTAGTGGAATTACTGGATTGAATGGAAGATCTGCTTTTAGTTCTCTGAAGAATGTCCATACTATTTTCCATAGAGGTTGTACTAATTTTCAGTCCCACCAACAGTGTATAAGTGTTCCTTTCTCTCTGCATCAATAATAGTGTATATTGTTTTGGGACTTTTTAATAAAAGCTGTTCTAACTGCAGTAAGCTGATATCTCATTGTACTTTGTATTTCCCCGATGATTATTAATATTGAATATTTTTTCATATTTATTGGCCATTAGGCTATCTGCTTTTGAAAAACTTCTGTTCATGTCTTTTGTCCAAATTTTAAATGGAGTTGTTTGTTGTTTTCCCTGATGATTTGCTGCAGTGCTTTGTAAATTCTGTTTATTAGCCCTTTAATAGATGTATAGCATACTGATGTATGAGGTAAAAATATTTTCTCCCCTCTGTAGGTTGTCAATTTTCTCCATTGATTATTTCTTTAGATGTGCAGAAGACTTTTAGTTTAATCAAGTCCCATTTATTAATTTTTGTTGTTGTCATGATTGCCATTGGGGTCTTCATAAATTCTTTGTCTAGGTTGATATCTAGAAGAGTTTTCCCTACATTTTCCTTTAGAGTTCTTATGGTTTTATGCCTTATATCTAATTCTTTTATCCATTTTTCTTTGATTTTTGTGAGTGGTAAGAGATATGGATCCTATTTCATTCTTCTGCATATGGCTATCCCACTTTCCCAGCACCATTTAATGAATAGGGATTCTTTTCCCCAGTGTATATTTTTGTCTTTTTGTTAAAAATTAGTTGACTATAAGTGGATGGTTTCATATCTGGGTTCTCTTGGTCTATGTCTCTATTTTTGTGCCAGTACCATGATGTTTTGGTTACTATAACCTTGTAGTATAGTTTGAAGTCTTGTAATGTGAAGCCTCTAGATTTTTTCTTTTTGCTTAAGATTGCTGTGAACATTCAGGCTTTGTTCAGGTTCCAAAGAAAACATAGAATTATTTTTTCTAGGTCTATGAAACATGACATTGGCATTTTGAGGGGGATTGCATTGAATCTGTAAATCACTTTGGGCAGTATGGACATTTTAATAGTGTTGATTCAACTGATCAATGAGCATGATATGCTTTTTCTTTTGTTTGTGTCATCACTGATTTCTCTCCTCAGTGTTTTGTGGTTCTCCTTATAGAGATCTTTCACCTCCTTGGTTAAGTATATTCCTAGGCATTGTATTTTCTTTGTAGCTATTGTGAATGGTATTGAGTTTTTGATTTGACTCTCAGCTTGAGTGTTCTTTGTTTAAAGGAATGCTACTAATTTGTATACATTGATTTTGTAACCTAAAAGTGTCCTGAATTTATATATCAATTCTGGGAGTCTCTTGTTGGAATCTTTAGGATTTTCTAGTTATAAGATCATGTCATCAGCAAAAAGTGATGATTTGACCTCGTCTTTCCTGATTTGGATACCTTTTATTTCTTTCTTTTGCTTGATGACTCTGGCAAGGACTTCCAGCACTATGCTGAATAGAAGTGGTGACAGTGGGCACTCTTGTCTTGATCCAGTTCTTTGTGGAAATGTTTTCAACTTTTCTCCATTCAGTGTGATGTTGGCTGTGGGTTTGTCATATATGGCTTTTAAATTTTGAGATATGTTTCTTCTATACCTGGTGTGTTGAGAGTATTTATCATGAAAGTATGATGAATTTTGTCCCTTTTCTGCATCTATTGAGATGATCATATGATCTTTGTTTCTGCTTCTGTTTATGTGGTTAATTATGTTTATTGGTTTACAAATGTGTTTATTTCTGGAATTTTCTATTTAATATATTTAGACCACAGTTGACTGTGGGTAACTGAAACCACTAAAAGCAAAACTGTGAATTAGGGGGAATACTGTATATGCATAAGTCAATGATGGAAAAAAAAAACCTTAATCAGCATTCTCAATTAGTTTAACATGGAGTGTATAAGACAAAAAAAAAAATTGGCAAACTAATTGTAATGAGATATGGAGTGGTAAGTACTGAATTGAATCAGTAACTGATTCTAAGAAGATGTGAAGAGAAGCCCACCTCTAACTGGAGAATTGAAGGACAAGCATTATTTAGTAAGAATGGTAGTTAAGAGAGGGAGAGAGAGGTGCTTCCTGGCAGAATGAACAATAGATATGAAGACCCAAACGCAAGTAAGAGTGCAGTTAGATGTAGAATTCCGAGTGTTACTGTTGTATAAAGACCAAAAAAAAAAAAAATAGAATTTAGAGTTTGAATCAGCAGATATTAAGTTGCTGATCACTTTTGCAGAGGCCAAAATAATAAAAATTTCTGTTTTCATTGCTGTTGTTTCTTTTGTTTGTTTAGTTGCTTTATTTTTTTTATTTGTTTGCTTATTTGTTTTTTTGTTTATTTGTTATTTTTTTTTATTGTTTAGATCCATGTTATGGTAAGAAGAGCACATCAGTGGTAGTTTGGAAGGTAGATGAGAATTTTTCTTGAGTGTTTTGGGTGTGATGTTCTAAATTAAGGAAAGCAAGTATAGTAAGGATGAAAGCGACAAATTCAAGTCATTATGAAAGAATAATCAGAATATATTCTAAAAAGTTTATATATTTGTTTACTAAGATACAATATTAGATTTTATTTTTATGTACTGATAAATTTGCTCACTTATTTACTTATTTGTAACTTGCTTTGCTTCAAAGGGTATTTAACTAGAGAACATCTAATGTTGCAGGGATAATAGGTATGGGGTAAAGTTAATGAAAGAGAGGGCTTAAAAAAGTAAGATTTTGACTTAATTGACTATTATTTTCAACAGGAATAGAAAACTCAGAATGGGAGGATGATGATGATTAAAATACGCTACATTTGAGGCGACAGTAAGGACATCTTAGTGAGAATCATTAGCCAGCATTTGGAGATAATGACA
>CAUYSK010089981.1:0-15644 GCA_963575035.1 Avahi laniger | reverse complement strand
CCTCCCTTCTGATTCAGAAGTCACCATGGAACCACTTTGATCAGTCAGTTGGGTATCACATGACCTGAGCCTTAACTACACATGTGGGTTCTAGGTCACTTTCCAGACTTTATGGTACCCATGCAGCTTGTCCCATGGGCTGGAGAGTCATCTACATTCTTTTGCAGCTGGTGTGCCAAGTTCTGGGGCAGATTCGTAGAGTATTCCCTCTTTACCCAGGTATGGAAAATTAGGGTCAGGCAGAACCAATATGGGAACAACACCCACTTTCGTTCCTAGGAGACCTGGAGTCCCTCACTATCTACCTAACAGTTTTGAAACTTTCATTCCTTGAAACATATTAAATATATTTATTTAAAACTATTTTCTAATAGTTCCATTGATACTCTTTTTGATGCTTCCAATATCTGAAAACGTATAGATCAAATGCTGTTTCCTATTATTTATGTTCACTCTCTTCTCGGGTGTCTTATTTCCTTGTAAGTTTGTGATTTTTAAAAGAAGACTAGAACTTTATTGGTGAGCATCGCCAATGGAATGAATTGGAATCAATTTCTTCCAACGAAGATCTCATGATCACTATTATTTAAATTATTTTTTTCACATAAGGCTTTTTTTATTGGAATCACATAGGTACTGAGAATTCCAGTTGTAAACTAATGAGAGGGCTGGCTTGGGATTACCTATTCCCAGAGTAGAATTTTACTCTCCACTCATCCCTAAAGTGAAGAAAGAAAAAACTCTTTGCTGGTTGTTCATGTTTATTTGCTTGTTTGTTCAGTGCAGATAAAGTTTATTTTAATCTGTTTTTTAATGTGGTAAAATACATTTAAAAATATATATGAAATTTGCCATTTTAACTATTTGTAAGGGTACGTTTCAGTGGCACTAATTAATTTGCAATATTGTACAACCATAACCACTATTTTTTTTTATTTCAGCATATTATGGGGGTACAGATGTTTAGGTTATGTATGTTGCCCTTGTCCCCCCTCCCCCACTAAGTCCGAGTTTCAAATATGTCCATTCTTCGGGTCATCCCTATTTGACTCCAAAAATTTCAAGATCCGAAACAGCAACTACATACCAATTAAACAATAAGTTGCCATTGCCACCTTCCCCAGTTCTGGTAAAATCTCATTTTTTTCCCTATGAAACAGCCTATTCTAGATATATAATACAAATGGAATCATACCGTATTTGTCCTTCTTTGTTTGGCTTATTTCATTTAGTGCTATATTTCCAAGGTTCATTCATGTTGTAGCATGTTCCAGAACTTTATTTTATTTTTGGCTGAATAATATTACATCAAATGCATATACTATGTTTTGTTTATCCATTTATCAATGGATGGACATTTTTTCCTCTAAATTTCGACTGTTGTGAATAATGCTATTATGACCATTCATGTGCAAGTATTGGTTTGAGTTCCTATTTTCAAGTAATCATGTATATAAATAAATAGGAGTGGAATTGTTGTTTTATATGGCAATTTTATACTCAACTTCGTGAGAAACTGCCAAACTTTTTCTACAGAGGCTGGGTCAATTTCCATTCTCACCAGCATCGTAGGAGGGTCCAATTTCTCTACTAACACTTAGTTATTATTTACCATTTTTTGAATTGCAGCCATTCTATTTAGCATGAAGCCATATTTCACTGTGATTTTTATTTGTACTTCCTTAATGAATAATGATGTTGAGCCTCTTCTCATGTGTTTTTTGGCCATTTGTGTATCATTTTGGTGAAACGTCTATTCAAATCCCTTGCCCATTTTTAAATGGAGTGTTTATCTTTTTGTTGTTAAGTTGTGGGAGTTCTTTATATATTCTGGAAATTAGAACATCATAATATATATGATTTACAAACATTTCCTCCTATGTTTTATTTTTTTATAATGTCCTTTGATATACAATTTTTTAAAATTTTGATGAAGTTCAATTTATGCTAAATGTCTTTCTGCATATATTGAGATGATCATGGTTTTTTTTCACTCCCCTAATGTGGAGTATTTCATTAATTGATTTTCGTATGTTGCAACATCTTTGCCTTCTGAGAAAAACTCACTTGCTTATGATGTATAATCCTTGTCATATGCTGTTGGATTAGATTTGATAATATTTTATTAAGGATTTCCACAACTATATTCTAAAGAGATATTCTGTTTCTTGTGATGTCTTCATAAATAAATAATATGTTTCTTTTTTCCTTGTAACAATTTTTGACTTATAGTTTATTTTGTCTGATATTAATATTACAATTCCAACTCTCTTTTGATTACTATTTATATGAAATATCTTTTCCATACTTTCACTTTCAAACTATTTGTATCTTTGGACCTAAAGACATTTGAGTCTCTTGAAAACTGCATAGTCTGAACCTGTTTGGGCTGTTATAACAAAATACCTTACAAACCTTATAAACACCATAATTTTATTGCTTTCAGTTCTGGAGGCTGGGAAGTCCAAGATAGAGACACCAGTAGATTTGGTGTTCATTGAGGACCTGCTCCTCATTGATGACACCTCTATATCCTCACGTGGTGCAAAAGGCAAAGCAACTCCCTTCAATCTATTTTATAAAGGCACTAATTTCAATCATGAAGGTGAAGCCCTCAAGGGTTAATCACTTCCCAAAATGCCCCACTGCTTAATACTATCATATTAGGTACAGGTTGAGTATCCCTTATTCAAAATGCTTGGGCCAAGATGTGTTTTATTTAGTTATTTATTCATTTATTTATTTATTTTATTTTGGAATATGTGCATTATACTTACTGATTGAGAATTTCTAATCCAAATATCTGAAATCCAAAATGCTTGAATGAGCATTTCCTTTGAACTTCATGTCAGCACTCAAAAAGTTTGAGATTTTGGATTTGGGATTTTCAAATTGGGGATACTCAACCTGCATTAGATATCAGCATGCAGATTAGAGTAGGGGAGCACTGAAGTTCAGAATATAGCAAGCATATAGTAAGATCATGGGAGTTTTGCTGTTGTTGTTCATTATGTTAATCTCTGCTTTTTGGTTGGAGAGTTTAATCTATTTACATTTGAAGTAATTACTGGTAAGGAAGCACTTACTTCTGCCACTTTGCTATTCGTGTTCTGTAGGTCTTATATTTTTTAACCCTCATTCCTCCATTGCTTCGTTTTTTTGTAATTGACTGACCTTTTATGTTATAACATTGTGATTGTCTTCTCATTTTCTTTTGTGTATATTTTATAGATACTCTCTTTGTGATTGCTATGAAGATTGCATTTAATTCTTAAATCTATAACAGTTTAGCTTTAATTCTTACTAACTTACTCTAAGTAGCATGCACAAACTCAGCTCTAATACAACTCCAGTGGTCTCACCCTATTATATTGTCACAAATTACATCTTTATTCATTGTATACCCAATAACATAGATTTATATTTATTATTTTATACATTTGTCTTTTAAATTTTGTAAAAAATACAAAACAAAGTCACAAACACAAAAATACTGGCATTAATATTTGTCTATGTAATTACTTTACCAGAGATATTTATTTCTTCATACAACTTTATGTTATTGTCTCATACTCACATTTCAGCCTGGTAATTCTCTTTATTATTTCTTGTTAGGGAGTTCTAGTGGGTATGAAGTCCCTCGACTTTTGTTTATATGGGAATGTCTTAATTTCCTTTTCAACTATGTAGGACAGTTTTGTTGCATATAGATTTCTTGGTTGACAATTTTTTCTTTAATAATTTAAATATATTATCCTACTGCCTTTTGTTCTCTGTGAATTCTGATGAGAAATTGGCTGTTAATAATATTGAGTATCACTTGTACATGAGGAGTTACTTCTCTGTTGCTTCTTTCAAGATTCTTTTTCTTTGACTTTGATTATAATTTGTTTCAGTGTTGATTTTTTGAGTTTATCCTTGGAGTTTTCTGAGCTTGGAGTTCATTGACTCTTTCAATGATTAATGTCTTTCACTAAGTTTTGGAAACTTAAAGCCATTATTTCTTCAAAGTTTTATTTTCCCCTTTCCCTTACTCTCTCTTCTTCTGAGACTCCCAAAATTTGCACATAATTTTGCATGATGGTGTTCCCTCATTTTATTTTCTTTCTGCTACTCAGATTAGGTAACTTCAATTGTCTTCCTTTCACATTTACTGATTCTTTCTTCTGTCTTCTCAAATCTGCTTTTGAATCCCTCTAGTGAGATTTTAATTTTAGTCATTGTACTTTTCAGCTCCAGCATTTCTGTTTGGGTTTAATAATTTCTATCCTTTATTGATATTATCATTGTGTCCATACAATACATGAATTTTTTTAGTTATTTTAATCAATTTTTTTAGCTGGTTAAGTATTTTGAAATGAATTGCTTTAAAGTCTTTTCTAGTAATTCCAATGTCTGGCCTTACAGAGGGAAATTTTCTATAAATTTATTTGTTCCTGTGAATGGGTTATACTTTTCTACTTTTTGCAAGCCTTGTAATTGTCGAAACTGGAAATTAGAAAAATATGCTGTGGTAACTCTGCAAATAAAAATCTACTTGTTCTGCAAAGTTTGCTGATTTTTTATTTTAGAAGGTATAGCCATTCATAAACAGTTCTTGTCATGTATGGCCACATGCGTGGTCATCTTTGTTTCTTTAACTTGTGTTAAGATGGTGTTTTTCATTAATTTCCTTCAATGCCAGGAGCTAAAAGATTAAAAAAAAAAGAAAAAAAAAAACTGCAACAACAACAAAAAAACCAAAACCTTCTGATTTACAGTTTGGCTCTATGCTTAGCCACTGAGCCTAGGGATCAGTCAAAGGTGAAAGCTTAGGGTCTTTTCAAGTCTCTTTGAACATACAACCTGCCAAGCATATACACATGCCTTACACAATTTCCCTGTATACATGGCTGTTTTTAAAAACCTTAATTTTCAAATAAATTCTCTCCCATTTTTTTTCTCCTGCTGTTTAGGAAGACTATTTTCTTTTTCAACCATAATCTTTTGCCCTAGGCAGCTGAAGATTTTTTTTTATTTGCTTTACAATGTTTTCAAACAATGCTCTCTAATTTTCTGCTCTTAGTGAGTTATGAGATAGAAGCAACTGTGATAGGTGCCTTGCCTCAGTCCTTCAGGTAGTCCTTCAAGACCAGTTAGTATAGACATTCACAATACTTTATGAATAAGATGAATAAGGTCTAGTCTTCTCCCTTCAGAACCAGGGATGAGGGGTCCATAATGGCAACATGGTTTGCTATCGTTAACACATGCCACTAAGTTGGGAAACTGGTAGAACAAGGGCAAGAAGCTTATATATATATATATATTTTTTTTTTTTTTTTCCTTAACACAGCTTTTGCTTGGTTGCTGCAAATATGTTATCAAAACTACAATGGGCTTTTGACCTAGGTCCAGTTGCTTTATCTCACAAAGATTCAATTATTGAGACAACAAGGATTGCCAAAGAAGACAGGAATTTTTAATAAGAAAGATGTCTTGTTGGGAGGGAGAAGAGGAGAAGCTGCCTCAAATCCATCTGTCCAATTAACAGAGATTATGGGCTTTTTAAGGAGAGGCCAAGTGCCTTGTGGCAGTTCAAGGGGGTTGGTGAGTCTTGGATTGAGGAAATCTGCCCTGGGGACTTCAGAATCTCAATTCCTTTGTTTTGCAGAAAATCTATCATTTCTGGGAAACAACAGAAAATGTCAAGTTGTTAGTCTAGAGAAACGATTATAAAAAATATATTAGGGTCATGGAACTTTGTGCATTGAGCTGGTTAGAAATATTTCTTTCTCCGAGTTCTGACAAAAATGATTCTAACAGTTTCTGTTTGTTTTCTGGTGTTTTTGTGGAGGAACAGGAATTTGGAGCTTCATAATCCACCATTTTCTTTTATTCTAATCAATTCATACACTGAAATTTTACCATTTTGTGGTCCTGGCTTGTACATTATTCTCCTATTAGATTAGGGTGTGTAGGTAAAGGTGGGTAAACCCACATTTATACCCAAGAATCCAAGTTGATATTGATAACTATTATCACAGAACCCACTGTGAATCAGACATTCAAACATTGTGGCCAACTGGAACAAAGTAGGAACTCCCAATATTTTCTCTCTCTCTCATTTCCGTGCCCCTCTCTGCCTCTCTTCATCTCTATATCTATCTCTATATATCTGTATCACCTTAGTTTGTGGCTGATAATCAGCCTTTGTCTTAATATATCACATCTAGCTGTTTTCCTTGACCTGTTGCTAAAACTAAATTAATTGAGAAATTGACCGTGTTTTAGAAGGGAATGGAAAGTGCTCTTCAAAAATGTCTAGATTTGTAATAGCATTGTTTTATGATGTTATAGACTTTTGATTTAAATTATGGACCATAACTTCCTCTATTTTTTAAATAAAGGAATTTCTCTGTTTCTCCGAAGTTAAATAGGGTTAAGTTGCAATTCTTTTTCACAATTTATAGCTTATGAATTACCTGCTTAGATTCTTACAATAGATTTTGCATCTTCCCATGTCCTTTTGATTCTTTGTCTTTCTTGTGTATTCATACATGTTCTTTGGATATTAATTCTTCTTTAAAATGCTTTTATAAACATGTCCCTGAAAAGATTTATAAAAAAATTAACTTAATTATAAAATACTTAATCATTATAAAATATAGATATTTAGAAAGTGCTAGAAATGAAAAAAGAAATCCAGAAATATTTCTAGATGTTATGATAAATAATTAGTACAATATGAGTATGTATTTTAAAAAATAGATTGAGCATTTATTTATCGAGTAAGGACATTTACCTGATAATTAAAATGTTTTCTTTTAAAAAAATAATTAAATAAATAAATTTCAGCAAAGAGTAGAAATAACTCTAATATTTTCCATTTTCTGTGGCTCAGTAGTTCTGGATTAAAAAAAAACATCATTTGAAAAGATTTAAGCAATTTATTTATATATGTGGACATTATTTGTTAACTAATTTCATGTGATCCTTGATTGCCTACACATAGATATATAGTATTATTCAGATATTTTCTTTTGGCTTCTGTATTTTCATAATTAATGTCTTTTATTCTGAAATGTTTATAAATATACTTCTTTAATAGTAATGTCAGAAAATATTGTTAATAAATCACATTTATGCACAGAAATAAGGTGACAATTTTAAATACTATTTACTTGCACTTATTACACCAAATGAGACAAATTGCATTATTATGTAATCATATATATGTTTATTATATCACAATAATAAGGTTAGAATGTACAGTACAGAAAATGATTATCATAACTTATATAATCTTTATGTATAACAAAGTCTTGGATAACTATATGTGTTTTTGTGTGTGTGCAATCACACATATGTATGCAAGAATGCAAACGTGTGAGCAAATAGAGTTTAATTTTCTAGGGAAAAATAATGTCAACTTTGAGCAATAGGTTTCAGATGCAATTCTTACTCTCTAAATGTTTCCCTTCAAACTTACTTCAACATTATATTAGTCAGCTATTACTGTAAAGCAAACCAACAAAAACCTCAGTGGCATACAACAATAAGTATTTTTTTTTTTTTTTTATGGCTCTGAACTTCAGGGGGATCAGCTCATCTAGACAGGGCTCAACAGGCATTTCTGCTTTAAGCTACAAATCTGGCTGCGCTGGGCTCAGTGTTATAGGTTTTTATTTGGTCCGCTCTCCGTGTGCTAATTTGGGACCCAGGCTAAAGGGGCAACATCTACATGGGGAAAATTTGCTTTACAGTGAGGGCTGAGGTTAAATAGAAAAAAGACAAAACATGGAATCATGGAATGCCCCTAAAGACCTAGGCATGGAACTATCACATTTTGAGTTAAGCCTATATGAATTTAGCCAAAGGAAGGTGCATGGCTAAATCTAAATCTGACTTTAATAGTTGAAGTGGCAAAACCATATGGCAAATGATATGGATAAAATGAGAAGTATTTAATTGAGCCATGTAATTCAATTCATCACAGTTAGCATGTTTTATGTTGTTTTCCTTTGTTACTCCTATAATTCTAGTATATTTCAGTGGGATCCATTATTCAACCTTTGCGATGTTATTTAATATACAGAGATATTTAATAAATGACTCAAAAATATTTTAATTTAGTTTTTATATACTGATTAAAACAATCTATTAATGTCCACATCCAGTTTATCCAAGTTGATTTTAATATGTAAGACATTTTATACTCTTAAAATGCAGTTTATTTAAGACAGTGTTGTTTCATTAACAATGAAAATATGTAAGGCAAAGTAGAAATGTTTGTATATGTAGGAGATCTGGTGAAATCTGCAGATTTTCCAGGGACACTTATCTTTTTGAGAAATATTTGTCAGGTTAAAATTATGACTGCTGCCTTGTTACTTCTGTTTCTTTTTTTTTTTCTTTTTTGGGGGGATAAATAGTGATATTTTCTATGGGTATGCTATGTGCATTCATAAATTGTTATTTGATTTCTCAAAAGCTGTAGTTTTTTCTTTTTTATTGATAACAGTGTTATGTTTATTTCTTAAAACTGACAAATCAAATATCTTGTTAATAGGAAATATATGCATAATTCTACACTATAATGACAACTGATTAGTCTACAAGATACAGCCTTGGCATGTTATTTGTGTTTTTTTTATTTCCTTTTTTTCATTTTGTATTGCTTTGTAGATAAGCATCAAAATATAATTTCCTTTCATCTCATGTCTCAACACACTTTATTCTTGTTCTGCTGCTTATTTGACCATAAGATTTCTGAATACTCCTCAAAAGTCATAAAAGCAATAAAAAAGCTTGACAGATACAGGATAGATAAACGTATTAAAATCTTATTTAAAGTCTCTTACCATAGAAACCAGACAGCCTGTGGCTCTTGCCTGTGTAAAATGATCACCATCTATATTGTCTTAAACAGTGTTTCCTAGTAACAGACATGAGACATTTGGCCAACAAGGCTTATATTAACAATGTGTTACTTGCCTAAATCCCTAGGGTTTCCACTTTGTTGGTCTTGCCACTCTGTCAGTGATTACTAGTCTGAGTGTTACAATACCCGCAGAAATATCTAAACTTTTTTCTGAGTCAGGGTCTTACTCTGTCACCAGGGGTAGAGTGCAGTGGCATCATCATAGCTCACTGCAACCTCAAACTCCTGGGCTTAAACAATCTCCTGCTTCAGCCTCCCTAATATCTGGGACTACATGCACATGCGACCATATCTGGCTAATTTTTCCACTTTTTGTGGAGATGGGTCTCTCTCCTGCTCAGGCTGGTCTTGAACTCCTGGCTTCAAGTAATCCTCCCGCCTTGACCTCCCAAAGTGCTAGGATGACAGGTTGAGCCACTGGACGCTGCCTAAAAATTTTTAAATGGAAAATATATTTGGTTGTAATTTTATTGAGAAGTACATGCTATTTATTTACACTTTAAGACAATAATAGAAAAAATATACTTGGAAAGAAGTGTGTTTCAGAAAGTAATACTCACAATAAATAAGGAAATCAAGAAAATATGAACAAGCAATGATAGAAGCCAATAAAAAAAAACTACAGAAAAAGATAAATACTGACTTCAAATATTTCAGTTTTATCATACTAGCAATCACAACACAACCACATGAGATTCTTTTTCCAGCAACGGTGGATGGATAGAGTCTTAGCATCCTTCCTACTGACTGCAACTGGAAATGATGGACAATAAAGAATAATAAGAATTATGGTATCAATAAAAATTTTCAAGGTCCAGACCTCAGAAAGAAAGGAAGAAAAGAAAGGTATATTTGGTGCCGCTTCCCTCTTCATACAGATAGGAAGGTAGGTAGTAATAAGCAGCACTTCTCTTTGGCTAAGATCAAGTGCACAAGGCAGTATTCATGAGGCTGAGAAGCTAAACTGATCTTGCAGCCCATTCATGGGTAAGAGAGACATAGACTGGAGTTCATAGTCCTCTAAGGTAGATGGGCTCTGGGAAATGACACAGGATTTCAGTTGGAACTCTAAGTGTCCACTCTCTAAAAGTAATTGTGATCCAAAAATCAGCCAGCTCTCAGAGTCTTAGTTTAAGATTAGCTCAATCCCTGATTGAAATAAGGCCTTCTATCCTATCTCTCCTAGCTGACCAAATGGAAGTAAGTCTTCTTTGGCGGATGACACTATCATACAATTTATCTCAAAAAGTTTAATCTACAATATCTGATATGTAACAATATAACTGAGCAGGGAGAGAAATAATCTGCGACTAAAAATCAAAGGGAAAACTATATAATAAAAAGAGAAAAAAATCAAGTTATCTTAAAATGTTGAAGGAATCATGTGATGAAACATTTAAACTGAAGTATATCACTAAGAAGGATAAATGTAAATATACTAAATGACCCCATTAAACATATAGAACAGTCACGTACAAAAAAATGACAACCATATACTGCTTATAAAAGATACACTATCAGTATAAGAATGAAGAAATGCTGAAAATCTGATGGAGAAAAAAATACATAGTAGAAACTAATTCAGTGAATCTCAACTTTTTCAACTCAGAAGATCCTTACAATCTTAAAACTAATTGATTATTCCAAAGAAATGTTTTATGTGAGATATACTACCAATATTTACTATGTTAAAAAACAAAATAAAATGGAAAATATTAAATATGCATTAATTTAGTTTAAAAGAAAAGTATCTATCATGTTAATACAAATAATATATTTAATAAAATATATTTCCCAGTACAAAATATTTAGTGAGAATACTGGCATTGCTGTACACTTTTTATAAATATACAGTGTTTGCATATATATAATAAAAATACACAAAGTATAATGTATCTCTACATACCTAGAGAGAGAGACTATTAGAAGTTGTATAAGTTCATGTTCCACTTAAAAAAGGAGAGAAAATTTTGTATGCTTTAATTTTACTATTTATTTTGCCAGATGAAATATTTGTTATTTTGATGGGAGTATGCAAAGACACAGGTCCAAAAAAACTGTGCTATGGATTTTTATTTTGTGCCTGGCTGTCTTTCCTGCTTTACTTATAACTGCTCAACCTAATGAGGCAATAATTTGTTTTTTCCACTAGGAACTACCAGCTAGCTTGACCCCATTTATTTTAATAGCATTCTCATATAAAATATGGTCAATGAACAATAGATTGGATCATATCTCTCTATGGATTCCAGCAAAATGTGTAGTTCTTATGGATATTCAAAATTTTTAGATTTGTGCTTACTTGTCCACGTTTCTTCTTAAAATATAGATGCCGTAACATAGAGTTTGTAAGTATTGTGAGATTCCACTAATGGTCCCTTATACTTGTTTGTGAAGTGGGTTTAACCTTCACATGTGATAGATTACACTTTGTTTCTTTAGTGTTTTCCGCTAGCTGGTCTTTCCAGACCATATATTTTTAATAGTAATTTGAAGGATGTGATACTTAATATAATATGTGATATTTGATGTCCTATACAACTATGATTCCTGGGTTCAAAATGTGGTACTCATAACTATATGGGCTTAATACTTGAGTGCCAAGTTTGGGCAAGTCTGTGTCCCTGTTTCTTTATTCATAAAGTAGAAATGATGAGAACACCAACCTTGTAATGCTGATCTGATGAACATATGTGACTTAATGCAAGAGAAATCCTTGGAATAGTGCCTAGCACATAGAAAATCCTAAGTAAGCATTAGATATTGCTTTAATTAATATTGCTCAAGTGTTCCAATCGTAACATTGTTACTTCTAACAATGATACAGATGGTTTCCTAATGACCCAGTATGTTGTTCTCCAATGACATACTATTTTGTTTACATTAGTGATGATTATTCAGAGGAAGGTTCTTAAAATATGGGTTAAATGGGCCACCTGAACAGAAAATAGACCAGTCCAATTTATCGATATAAGGTACATTGATGTTCTGATCTCGAAATCATTTGCTTGTTATGTGGACATCAGGGAGTAGGTTTAATAATTTCAGACTGGGTTAAAAATTCTAGGATTCATTTTAAATGAAAATGAAAAATAATTGGCAGTGGCTGCCTATATTCCTATGTAAAGAAGTGTTTGGAGACTCATGCTGATTCATTCAGAATTATTACCATGAGTCCTTAGTAATGTCTGCAATGAATGAGAGTCTGGGTGTTTGGCACATGGGGATTTTTCAACCCTGTTTTATCAGTTCAACATTGCATGTTGCCTTTGTCATAAAAGAAAAATCTACAATTATTTTGCTCTTTCTAATCATAACTTTAAAAGCAACCATATTATATACACAGAGGAAGATTAAAATTGAAATATAACTTTTCCTACAATGTAGAGCTGAAATCAAAACATGATAAATTGATTAACTAATATTAACCTCTCTTCCTGAGTTCTTTAGCAGCAGATTGACAGAAAGTATTTAATTTATGCTGTTAATTTTCCTGTTATATATTGGGTGTATTAGGAGATAATTTGAGAGATGTAATTTTCCTCATTAGTATTTCATTACTTTTAAAAATTGAAAATGATTTGTTGTACAATATAAAGGGAAAATTAGTAAAAATGTTTTCAGTGAGGTATATGTTATATATAGGACAAGAGAAAAATGGAGAGTAAAATTTAAATACCTTTACCCTAAGAAAAACAGTTGCATTTTATGTACTGGCATACCCTGGAGATATTGTGTGTTTGGTTTCAAACCACCACAATAAAGTGATTATCGCACTGAAGCAAGTCAAGCAATATTTTTTTTTTATCTCTCGGTTCATATAAAATTTATGTTTACCATACACTGTTGTCTATTAATGGTGCAATAGCATTATGTCTTTAAAAATTAACTACTTTGATTAAAAAATACATTATTATAAAAAATGCTAATGATCATCTGAGCATTCAGTAAGTTGCAATGTTTTTGTTGGTGAAGGATCTTATCTAGATGTTGATGGATGCTGCCTGATCAGGGCGGTGGCTGTTGCCGGTTGAGGTGGATGTGACAGTTTCTTAAAACAAAACAATAATGAAGTTTGCTGCATTGATTGACTCTTCCTTTCACAACGGATTTCTCTGTAGCATGCAATTTTGTTTGAAAGCATTTGGTTGACAATAGATCTTCTTTCAAAATTGGAATCAGTCCTCTCAAAACCTGCCACTACTTTATCAAATAAGTTAATGTAATATTCTAGATTTTTTGTTATCAGGAGTAGATTCCATCTCAAAAAAACCACTTTCTTTGCTCACCCATAAGAAGCAATTCCTTATCTGTTAAAGTGTTATTATGAGATTGCAGCAATTTATTCACATCTTTCATGCTCTGCTTCTAGTTCTCTTGCTATTAGTTTCCATCCCATCTGCAGTGATTTTTCTCCACTGAAGTCATGAAACCCTCAAAGTCATTCATGAGAGTTGGTATCAGTTTCTTCCAAATTCTTCTTAATATAGATATTTTGACCTCCTCCCATGAATCACAAATATTCCTCGTGTCATCTATAATGGTAAATCATTTCCAGAAGGTTTTCAATTCACTTTGCCAAGATCTATCAGAGGAATCACTGTCTATGGTGGCTACAGGCTTATGAAATGTATTTCTTAATTTATAAGACTTGAAAGTCAAAATTACTCTTTAATCCATGGGATGTAAATTGTATGTTGTATTCTCAGGCATGCAAAAGTTAATCCCGGACATCTCCGTCACAGCTCTTCGGTGACCAGGTGAGTTGTCAATGAACAGTAATATTTTGAAAGAAATCTCTTTTTCTGAGAAGTAGGTCTCAATAGTAGACTTAAAGTATTCAGTAAACCATATTGTAAACAGATGTGCTATCACCCAGACTGCATTGTTTATTTTATAGAGCACAGGAAGAGTATATCTAGCATAATTCTTAAGGGCCCTAGGATTTTGGAAATGGTAAATGAACACTGGCTTCAACTTAAAATCACCAGCTGCACTTGTCCATAAAAAGAGAGTTAGCCCATTCTTTTGATGCTTCAAACTTTCGCATTAACTTCTCTCTAGCAATGGAAGTCCTAGGTGGCATCTTTTTCCAAGATAAAGCTGTTTCTTCTGCATTGAAAATCTGTTGTTTAGTGTATCCAAACCTTCATCAAAGATCTTAGCTAGTTCTGGATTACTTGCTACAGATTCTACATTAGCACTTTCTGCTCCACCTTCCTCTTTGATTTTTATGAACATGGCTTCTTTCACTAAACCTCATGAATCAAACTTTGTTAGCTTCAATTTTTTTTCTTCTGCTGCTTCCTCACTTTCTCCATTGTGACAGAGGTGAAGAGAGTTAGGATCTTGCTCTGGATTAGGCTTTGGCTTAAGGTACTGTTGCGGCTAGTTTAATCTTCTATTCAGCCTACTAAAACATTCTCCATATCAGCAATAAGGCCCTTCGTGTCATTTTCTTATGATTTGTGTATTCACTGGAGTAGTACTTATAATTTTCTTCAAGAACTTTTACTTCGTATTCAAATTTTGTCTAACCATTTGGACATAAGTCCTAGCTTTTACCCTGTCTAGGCTTTCAACATACCTTCCTCACTAATCTTAACCATTTCTAGCTTTTGATTTAAAGTGAATGACAACTCTTCCCTTTACCTCATCATTTAGAAGTCATTGTAGAGTCATTAATTGGCCTAATTTTAATGTTGTTGTTTCTCAGGAAATAGGGAGGCCTGAGGAGAAGGAGAGATATGGGGAAATGGCTGGTTGGTGAAGCAGTCAGAACACACACAACATTTATTGGTTAAATTTGCTGTCTTATATGGGTGACAATTGCAACAGTAACATCAAAGATCACTGATAACAGATCACCATAATAAATATAAAATAATAATAAAGTTTGAAATATGGCTGTTGGAAAAATGGTACCAATAGACTTCCTCAATGTAGAGTTGCCTCCAATATTCAATTTTTTTGGGGAAAAAAAATAACATAGTATGCATGGAGTGCAGTAAAGCAAAGCACAATAAAACGAGGCATGTCTGTATAGGAATTCCATTAGTAGAAACACAAATATTTATGCTGTACTTCAGCATGACCATAACGAGCATTTGATAACATAAATAATAAATAAGTGGCATCTTATATGTGCATATGAATATGTGTATATAGGTGCATATATGTAAATATATTCATGTATGTATAATAGTAATTGGAATATCTATCTATTGGTTCTATTGTTTTTTCATCTGTAGGATAGGAATAGTAATAATACCTACCAGCATCATAGTGAAAATTATAATTAATCCATATTTTATTTGTTATTTTTTTCATCTTGTTCTAAAATGATTTCCAGTTGCTTCTAAATATTCACAGCCTTCTATAGGTGACTATTCAATTTTCCCAGCACCATTTATGGAATAGGGATTCTTTTCCCCAATATATGTTTTTGTCTACTTTGTCAAAGATCAGATGACAATATGAGGAGATGGTTTTATATCTGGATTCTCAGTCTTGTTCCATTGGTCGATGTCTCTGTTCTTGTGCCAGTACCATACTGCTTTGGTTACAATAGCCTTCTAGAATAGCTTGAAGTCTGGTCGATTGATGCCTTCCAATTTGTTCTTTTCATGTAAGAATGCTTTGGCTATATGGGGTTTTCTCTGGTTCCAGATGAAGCATAGGATTATTTTTTCTAGATCTGCAAAAAATCATGCTGGTATTT
>CAUYSK010089980.1:0-25386 GCA_963575035.1 Avahi laniger | reverse complement strand
ATCCTAGCTCATAGCAACCTCAAACTCCTGGCCTCAAGCCATCCTTCTGCCTCAGCGTCCTGAGTAGCTGGGACTACAGGCATGTGCCACCATGCCTGGCTAATTTTTTCTATTTTTAGTAGAGATGAGGTCTGGTTCTTGCTCAGGCTGGTCTCGAACTCTTGGCCTCAAGCAATCCTCTGGCCTTGGCCTCCCAGAGTGCTGGGATCCCAGGCAGGAGAAATCGCGCCCCACCCTTGCCCCAGCCCCGGCCCCGCAGCCGATTCCTGCCAGGTTCCGAGGGCTCCCTGGTGACCGGAATGCAGACTGGACTCTCACAGGGCTGTAGCACGGTCTGTGTGTCTGGAGAGCCCCTGCCTGGCCCCAGCCCCCCAGCCCTGACCTGACCCAAGCAGGGCAGCCAGGTGGCGGGTGGCAGGGGACGGGGCCCCTGGAGGGGCAGAGGCCTTGCTGGGCCCGTGCAAGCAGCAGTCAGCCCTGGCAAGCCCTCTGAACCACGGGCTGCCCCAATGCTCTGTTGCTGCCCCCGACCACAGCTGGGTCGCTCTGAGGGTTGGACCTGGAGCAAGTTCTCCCCCTGGCTCGAGGCTGGGGAGGCAGAGGTGGAGTGTCAGGAGCACCTGGGCTGGCCCAGCCCCTGCCCTCGCTCTGTGCATGTCCTCACTCCTCCCCCATTTCACAGATGAGAAACCGAGGGCCAGCGAGGTTAATCCCAAGCTGCACGGCTGGCAGGGAGCACACGTGCCCGACTCTGGGGCCTGCTGAGGCTGGTCTGCCTGATGCCCAGCGGCACAGCCCACCCCAGGCCCACACTGGCCCCCAGGCTTCCATGTGTCCCTCTGTGTCCCCCCGAATGCCCCCACACACGTCACCTGCCAGTCAATTGGGCATTTGTGTCTCCCCAGGGCACCCCAGTCCCTGGGCTCCCCCACCCCAGTTCCACACAGCCCGTGGGTGCCTTCAGAGTGGACTCCAGGCTTGATCACCCCCGGGGCAGGGCCCGGCCCCCACCTCCGCTGGGCAGCGGGATGCTCGGCCGTGGGACCCTTTGTCCCCACTGCAGAGCTGGGCCTGGGCGCTGCTGGGCTCTTCCTGCCCTTGGCCACCAGCGGCTCTGACCCACTAGGCGGAAAGCTCCCCGTCGCCAACACCAGCTGGTGCTGCCCGAGCTCCGGCATGCACTCAGGTCACCGAGGCACAGGAGCAGTGCCACCATGAGCCAGACACGTGCGTGCTCCTCAGCTGCAGAGGGCAAGGGCCAGGCTAGCCCGTGGGACAGCGACAGCTCCGCAGTCTCCGTGCTGTGGGAGGAGTGACAAGCTGTGTGAAGCAAGGGCGGAGGGCTTTGGGGACCAGGAAGGGGTCCAGGTGACATGATGGCAAAGCTGGACAGAGGCCGGTAGGGGCGCAGCCTTTGAGGGAGCCAGGATGGTGCCCCAAGGCAGAGGCCTGGCCAGCTGGGCTCAGTGACGCCCCTGCTTCTGGGCGGTGCACGGATGGGGGTGGGGGCCGAGGACCCCGCAGGCAGCGCCTGGACAAGCAGAGGCCCAGCGGAGAAGCCGCAGGCAAGGGCAGAGGAGGGGGAGAGGGAGGCGGTGCTGCCCTGCTGACCTGAACAGAAGGGCCTTCTCTGATGGGGATCTGCGGGGGGCGCAGAGGGAAGGGGGCCGAGTCCAGCCTGCCACCAGCTGAGTCTGAGGAGCCTGTGAGGACGTGGCCTGGTCCGGGTGTCACCTGGACACGCCAGGCCTCTAGAGCGGGCGTCGTTGGACTCAGGCCCTGGGCCAACTGGGGCCCATCATCTGCTTTCGTTGCCTGGAAGCTAGAAACTGTTTCTAAATTTTTAAGTGGTTAAAAAACTAAAATTTACACCCATGAGCTATTATCACAAAACTACCATAAAAAACCCCAGAACATAAGTGTTGGTGAGGATACGGAGACACTGGAACCGGGCGCACCACTGGTGGGAACGTGAAATGGTTGGCCACTGCGGAAAACCGTGTGGCAGTTTCTCCAGACGTGAAACGTCAAATGAGCATAGGAATTGCTGGAACTTTCCATACAAGAATGGAAAGCAGGGACTTAGATGTTTACACACCCATGTTCACAGCGGCATTACTCGTGACAGCCACCCACGTGTCCACTGAGCGGTGAGTGGACACATGACCCGTGGGTCGTCCGTCCGGTGGGGCAGGAAGGAGACCCTGACACAGGCTATGGCACGGACGGCTGTGAGGATGTCATGCTGCCTGAAATAGGCCAGAGAGCAGGACACACAATGTGAGGATTACACGTCTATCGTCCCCGAGGAGTCAGAGTCACGGAGACAGGAAGGGGATGGCAGGTGCCAGGGGCTGGGAGGGGTCGGCAGTTGGTGTTTCACGGGGACAGAGCTCCAGTTTGGGAAGATGTGGAAGTTCTGGAGATGGAGGGTGGAGATGGATACGCACCAATGGGAGTGTGCTTAAGGCCACTGCACGGCACACTCAACAACAGTTAAGAAGCTACATTTTATGTCATGTATATTTAACCACAATAAAAAAATCAAATTCTGTGGCACATGAACATAATCTGGAATTCACATTTCTGTGTCCATAAATCAAGCTGTGGAGCATGGCCACGCTTGATCATTTCCTCAGTCTGCGCTTGAATTTGCTCTGCGGTGGCAGCGGGTTCGTGACAGACACAGGTGCGGCCTGTGAGGCCCAAGCACTTACTGTGCCATCCTTTGCCGACAGCGTTTGTCTGCCCCTGCTCCAGAGCTCAGGGGTGGACACCCCACAGTGGGCAGAGCCTGGGGAGGGTGTGGGCAGGGCGCCGGGCAGAGCCCTCCCGAGGCGGCTGCTCAGGTGCGAAGGTCTCCTGAGATCTGGTTCACACAGCACACAGTGTGTCCACCGAAAGCGCACGTTCCAAAAGGTTTTAGTGGATTCGCAGGGCTGGGTAGCCATCCCCGCAGCCCGTTTTAGAACATGTTCATCGTCTCGAAAAGAAACCCCGTACCCTCCAGCTGTCACCCTGTCCCCGTTCCACTCCCCAGCTGTGGCAGCCACGAACCGCCGTCTCCTCTGTAAGTTCACCTGTTCCGGACATTTCTCACGTGGAATCAAACGACGTGACCCTCTGCGCCCGGCTTCCTTCTCTTCGTGCCGTGCCTTTAGGTTCGCTCACACTGTGGCGTGTGTCAGCACCCCCTTTCTGCAGCCGAGCGATGTTCCACGGCGTGGCTAGGCCACGCTTCGTGTATCATCTGCGGATGAACATTAGAAATGTCCCGTGGGCACCGTACTTATTTAAGGTGTGGGCAGAAAAGAAGATGACCCAGACAGCACGGAGACCCCCAGCTCCGGAGAGAGCCTGCTTCCGGATCAAGGGAGGGGCCGCAGGGCCAAAGGCTGCACAGTGCCAAGAAATGAAGGGGCACCGGAAGCAATCCTGGGTCCCCAGGGATGACTGTTTTAAGCTGGGGTGAGGGGCAGGCCCTGGGAGGACGAGGACGGGAGGAAGGTGAAGGTGGAGAGAGGCGCTGGCCTGGCCGTGGCGCAGGACACTCGGTGGGGGGCAGGGCTATGCCAGGTGGACAGGGCAGAGAGTTGTGAGATTCGGACAGGAAGTTTCTGGGTCTGCTCCTGAGATCCTGGAACCCAGCTGTGGAGAGGTGCCCGTGAAGACCAGGTGGAGGGCCAGACCCAGCTGTGCCCCCCGCCCGTACTGATCCCTAAAGTGAACACAGCCGTGGGACCAGCAGAGGGAACACCCACCAACCCAGAGGACCCTGAGAAATGAGAAATCATCATTCAAGCTGCTACAATCCTGGTGGTTTGTTCTGCATCAAAAGATAACTGAGGCTGGGTCTGCAGGGTCCTGGGATTTTCCCGGCACCTTGTCTTGCAGCCTTGGCATAGGCAGGGGAGGGACGACCAGGCCAATCCATCTCAGGCTGCGGTGTGCCAAGTGACTGTCAGGGAAGGAGGGGGTGCCAGGGTGAGATGGCATCTGCCCTGGCTGGGGAACCTGGGTTCAGACTGAGCGCCCTGATTTCTCCCTGCGTCGCGCAACTGTGCCCAGGCGACTGTAGACACAGCCGGGGTCCCCTCTGAGTCGGCTCCCCATAAGCCAAATGGAGACAGATGCCACCAGCTCCCAGGCAGGTGCTACTCTCCAGGCCACTTGGTGAAGCAGGAAGGTCAGGCAGCCCAGCCCAGCAGAACCCTGCAGGGTGACCGGGGCAAGTGGGCGCCTGCGAGGTTAGCAATAGATGCTCGCCCTCTGCCAGGTGGGCTCCCTGAAGGAGGGGCTTCTGCCAGCCAGATCAGGAAGGCAGCTCCAGGCAGCTGGGTCCACCCGACTAGACCAGGCTATTATTCCCTGAGATCCCAGAGGCTGTGGCCCAGGAGCATCCGGTCACCTTCGGAAAAGCAGGCCTGCCCATGGCTCCCCCAAGGGCTCCTGTTCCAGACGGTGAGGGAGGATCAAAACTCTCCCGCGTTAGCAGTGCATTTTGCATGTTTCCTCTGTCCTTGTCCCCTCAGACCGCGCCCCCATTTCCCTGCCCCCGCGGGCCAGAGAGAGATTCTCTGGACATCCCACCTGCCCTGGGAGGAAGGCCTGGCCTGTGTTGGCTCAAGGGCGCGTGACCTCTCTCCCACCCGGAGGCGCAATCTCTGTGCCCTCAGGTGTCGGGGAGAGGGAAGGGAGGAGGGAGGCTCCAGCCAGCTGCGGTGGGTGGCTGAAGCCAAGAGGGCGTCAGCGAGGAAACACAGTCGGGGAAAGGAAGGAGGCGCGCCTGGAAACAAGAGGGCAGGTCTGGGTGGGCATGCTACTAGAAATGGGGGAGCCGCGGCGGGGCGTGGGCCTGAACTGGTCGGATGCAAACCTCTGGCCCAGGGCACACTGTCACCTCTGGAGAGGTGTGCAAAGAGGGACTGGGGTGAGGGGCGGGGTGGGGATCGTGCCCAGGGAACCTGCACCTTCCAACCCAACTCGGCCTCGACCCCGCCCCAGGGCTGTCCCAGCGGACGAACGCACAGGTTGGGGCCCCGGCTAGGCACAGGTGTGCTTGGAGGAGCGCGCACACCTCGTCACGGGGGAAGGAGGACGGCGGAATTGAGTGGGGCCCCGAGCTTTGTTAGCGACGCTCCCCGAGAGCCACGCGCCAGGCGTACGGGCTTCCTCCTTGGGACAGGGCGTGGGGCCGCGCCCGCCGCCATTGGCCAAAAGCATGGCCCACGATTGGCTCAGACCCTGGCCCCCGCCTTCTGGGGCAAGGAGGGCGGGACGCGGGTGCAGGCTGCTCGGCGCGTGCTGCCCGCAGGGGTTTAGCGCGCCTTCGGGATGGCTGCGCTGCCGTCCTGGCCACGCCTTCAGTCCCACAGCGCGCGCTGCGCGTGCGGAGGACTTACGACTCTGGCGACTTGCTGGCTGCGCGCGCGGGGGTGGGGGATGCGGGAAAGTTGCACTAGGGACCCGCTGACAGTGCCTGGTAGTGGAGGGAGGGGTGTACCTGAGACCTGCGGACTGTGGATGGGGGACGCACACCAGGACCTACTTACTTTGCTCTGGAGGAAGAACTGAGCACCTGCTGGGATCAGGGGGGCGCACTGAAGAGCTGCAGACTGCGCCAGGGGGGCGCACTTGGGCTCTGCGGACGGCGCCTGGGGACAGGGTGGGGGGGCGCTCTCAGTTTGGGCTTTGCAGAATGTATGCGCGAGGGGGAGGGCGAAGCGTGGCGGGAGGGCGAGGCGAAGGAAGGAGGGCGTGAGAAAGGAGGCGGCGGCGGCGCGGAGGAGGGTTATCTATACATTTAAAACCGAGTCGCCTGCACCGCACCAAGGAAGACCTGGGGAGCGTCCGGCCGCACGCGAGGGACACGAGCGTCCCACGCTCCCAGGCTCCCCACCTCTTGGCCTCTGGTGCCTCTCGGTCCCGGGCTCCAGACGACCTGGGACGCGTGCCTCGGGGAGTCGCTTTGTGGCGCAGTGCCAGAGGCCACCTGGAGGCGCGACCGTTCTCCCCATCGCCCCCAGTTCCTCTGCCTGCACCTCCCTGCGACGTGCTGGGACTCGGAACAGGCGCCTGACGGCTGGATGCGGGAGCGATGGACAGTGGCGTCCGGCTCAGGCCCTCGCCCCCGGCGCCCCGCGTCCCTGGCGGCTGCGCGGCCCGGCGGAGACCCGCGTCCCCGGAACTGTTGCGCTGCAGCCGGCGGCGGCGGCCGGGCGCGGCGGAGGTCGGGGGCGGAGCGGCGGCCGTGGCGCGGCGCAACGAGCGCGAGCGCAACCGCGTGAAGCTGGTGAACTTGGGCTTCCAGGCGCTGCGGCAGCACGTGCCGCTCGGCGGTGCCAGCAAGAAGCTGAGCAAAGTGGAGACGCTGCGCTCGGCTGTGGAGTACATCCGCGCGCTGCAGCGCCTGCTGGCCGAGCACGACGCCGTGCGCTCTGCGCTGGCCGGGGGACTGCTGGCGCCGGCCGTGCGGCCCTCCACGTCCCTCGGGTCCCCCGGGGCCGCCCCCGCCACTGCCTCACCCTCCTGCGCCTCTTCGTCCCCAGGCCGCGAAGGCAGCTCAGAGCCCGGCTCCCCGCGCTCCGCCTACTCGTCAGACGACAGCGGCTGTGAGGGGGCGCTGAGCCCCGCGGAGCGCGAGCTGCTCGACTTCTCCCGCTGGTTAGGGGGCTACTGAGCGCTGCCGTGGGACTACGCAGGTAACCCCCGGCCGCAGGGAGGAGGGGTGGGGACGGTGGAGCGGGGCGGGGTGGGCATGCCTGGCGGGTCGCGCGCCAGGCCCGGGCGATGGCTTGGATTGCGCTCACTCTTCATTTTTTCCCAACGTTTTCAAGCCCGAGCAAGACCGCGTTTGTTTGTCCGGGATTGCAAAACTTCCTCCCGCGGCCCTCCGCCGAGTAGGGGCGGGGGAGACGGAGGGAGCGGCCGGCGGCGGGGAGGTCCTGAGTGCCGCGACTGGGTGCTGGAGGCGGGGTGACTTTGCATTGCAAATCGCGATCCCGCGGGGCGGGTGGCAGAATGAGTCGGCAGCGCGGGAGCCCTGAGTCACCCTGGCCCCGGAGCGTGCGCCCCGCCCCCGCTTCGTCGCGGGCCTCAAACTCCAAATCCGATGAGGCGGCGAAACTGCCGACTGCCTGGGGGAGGAGGACAGGGCTGGGACAGGCGGGGTCTGCGCTGCGCGCAGCCCGCGGTGACACGTCGGTTCCCCGCCTTCTCCCGCAGCCACAGCCCTGGACGCTGCCTAGCACACCTCGCCTGGAGCCCGAGAGGTGGACCGGACCGGCCCTCGCCGGGTCCCCACCGGCCCCTCCAAGCGGGACGCCGCCCACGCTGCCTCGCCGCGTCCAGCCTCTAGATGCCAGCCCGGAAACGGTCTTGGGCTGGCGCTGCCGAGGCCGGTGCCCTCCAGGTGTGCTGTGACGGGGCAGACACCTGTGCTGCGAGATTTTTCTGGAGGGCAGAGGATTTTATAAGGACACAGAAAATCTGTTCTCTGCACGTTAACTTGAACTGCTGGGCGGACAGTGCTGGCAGTCTGAAGACTGATTTTTGTACGAAGACTCCTTAGACTTGGAGCACAATAAAGTTTATCGAACCCCCTACCCCCACCGCCTGGAAGTTTCCAACCTGGCCAAGATCTGGACAGAGCGGCCCCTGAAGGGGTGGGGGGTCTTGGCCTAGGGGTGATGCCTGGGCAGTGTGGCTCCCTCGGCTGTGGAGACTTGCCTGGGGAAACCTACTTTACGGAGGATGAACTTTATAAATAAACCAGTTCTGTGTGTCAGTGGCACCCTGTCCCTGTTCCCAGGTTAGGGCCAGACTTTTCTGTGGTCACTTCTTCCTGGACCCTGCCACCACCTCTGTGGGGCAGGCCGAGAGGTGTGAGACCGCAGTGCAGCCAGGCCACCCATAGGTACCAAGGCCATCCAGATGCTTCCTGGGGCCAGGGCTTCTGCAGGTGGCAGTAGGCCTGTGGATGGCCTGGGTGGCTGGAGGCTGAAGGCTGCTGACCACTGACCACACAGGGCTTGGGCTGGGCCGAGGTGGTCTGACTGTGAGCACCAGCCTGCCCTCTGTCTCGGGGCTCAGGGCGCCAGGTCCAGGCCACCCGTGTCCATATCTCAACTGCCCATGACCAGCCAGGTACCCCGGGAAAATGGCTTAACCTGGGGGTGCTGTTACGCTGTGGGAGGGTTTAGTGAGAGGTGCTGGAAGTGTGGCCCCAGCCAGCTGCAGAGGTGGGTGGCAGTGCTGACACCCTACAGGTCTCTCTATCTGAGAGCTGCCCTTGAAAGGAACAAGGAAGGCTGGCAGGTTCCTGAGAAATCCCCACCCACCGCACCCCACCTGGGAGCTGGCGCTGGGACATCACACAGCTCCACCTGTGACCCGGTGCCTCGGAGCCTTTGAAGTCTACCTGGTGCCCAGAGCTCCCTTTTATTGCAGAGGTGGGAGGGGTTGGGGATCCCCAAGTTGCTTTAGGGTGTTGGAGACACCTCTTCCTTCAGGAGGGAGTGGATGGGGCAAAGCCCTTGGACGGGGGGCGGGGTGGGAGTGTGGGAAGAGGGTCCCATGGTGTTGTCATGGAGCGGGTGGCTCCTGTGTAACCATGGCAACCGGACACACAGGCTCCTGGGGTGCATCCATGTCAGCGAGGCTGGCTGGGTCCCCCTTACTGGAGGAGCAGGGATCCTCTCCAGCCAGCTGCAGCCTTGGCCTGGGTCAAGGCTCCTCTGGAGCCAGGGTCAAAGCCCACTCTAGCTGGGGTCAAGGGTCGGTTGGTCTAACGAGGATCAGGCTCACTGGGGTCCTTAGGGCCAGCTGTGGCTGGGGGCTGCACATTGTCACGGTCACCCAGTGAGGGCCAGCCCATAGCCGCCTCCCAGGGACACACACCCAGGGCAGGGACCTCGCTGAGCCACAGGACCTGAGCTCTCCTGGCAGTGCCTCACCTTGACCCCAGGTGAGGTCGATAGGACAACGGGTGGTGTTGGGCTGGTGAAGGGGAGGGAGGAAACTCGGGGTCGGCGGGGCCGCCCCATGCACGGGAGCTGGGGCTGGCATACAGCGCTGGGCCTGCCAAGTGTAAGTAGTGCTGCCATTTTTGTTTTCCCATATTTCATTATGGAAAATTCCAAATATGTGCAAAAGCTGTGGAATCCTTGTTGAGTACCTCTTCCTGCATCGGCATGCCGGCCAGGAGCCCTGTCTCCAAGGAGCCTGGGTTCTAGCGGGGACACAGGCTCTGACTGAAGCAGTGTCCGTGAGTCAGCCGTGCAGTCTGGCCGGTGGGGGACACACTGGGACTCAGGAGAGCCAGCGGCTTCCCGGACTAACACGAGGCCTCTCCCGCCCCACCCAACCCCCCTTCCCACCCCAACATTGTTTTGAAGCAATTGCCAGATTCGAATCATTTCATCTGTAAAATTTCCATGTGTGCCTCTGAAGGAAACTCCTTCAAATGAACAACGGTTCTTTCCTTTCAAGTCCCCAGCACAGTGCCCCAATGGCTCGAAGTTTCGTACAATTGGTTTTATAGACTTGGTGCACATGTCAGATCTGCTGAATGGGTCTCTTAAGCATCTTGGAAGCAGTTCCCCGATTTCTCTGTTGAAGAAATGGGGTGCTTGTTCTGTCACGCTTCCATGCTCTGGGTGTTGCGGATGGCACCGCCCTGGGCATCATTTACTGGGTGCCTGTCCCTGTATTTCCTGTAGAACGGGGGTGGGGATGGAGGGGTCAGAAGCAGACCCGAGATCAAGTTCAAGTTTGGCAGTGCCGTTTCCCTGAGAGCGCGTCCCGCTAGGAGACATACTCACAGTGACCGTATCACTATGTATGGGGATGTTTTGGGGCGTGGAAGAGACTGCCCTCATAATGAGCCGGGACGCAGGTGAGTCTCCTGGTCACACAGGCCTGCGGATTGTGCCCTAGTTATAACATCCGCTCACCCCAAGCTGCCCTTTACTAAGTGCCAGTCACTAAAGATTAAGTGCCTGAAGCCATAGAGCTTGAAAACAGTGGAAATTGTGATTTAACCCAGGGACTGTTCATTCCTAAGTCTTGCAGTATTCACCCTCCGGGAAGTGCGTCTCAGCTGGTGGCTCTCCTGGGCAGGGCACCCTCGGCAACTTGGCACTCAAGTCAGCGAGCTCAGGTGCCCAGCCTGTCCAGTGGGCCAGGCCCTGCCACCGCCTGGAAGTTAGGAGCCAGGCAGGAGGTGATTGTGACGTGACGTAAGGATGCTAAAATTTAAAATTTTTTCCTTTCTTCCACGGTTAATCTCTTGACTTACGGCATTTTATACTCACTATTTAATGCCATTGTAAGTAAAGAAAAATTAATGGTTTAAATTATTAGCGTGAGTTTTGCCATCATTCTTTATATTGCGTGGTGCCAGTTTTGAATGCAAATGCAAGAACGTTTCACAGCTGTGCAGAGTCACTGAAACGACACCGTTTGTATTTTGCAGCTTGCATGTGTGTGTGTGTGGCGTGCGAACACTCAGCCGTTTTTATTTCACCCCTTGATGCATCCACGTTCTGCCCCACGCGCCACCGGCCCACCGAGGCTGAGGATGGAGAGGGAGGGGAGCTGTGGGTCGATCCGTATCCCGCCTCTGCCATGTTGTTGGCACAAGTGCTTGGCCAATACGGAAAGTCACATGAGTAAGAAAGGACTCGGCGGGCTCCTTGGTCATTCGTGGGTGTTGGAACGCACTGTCTTCCTTCTGCATTTGAAGCAAGTTGGGTTTGAACAGAAATCGCGACCCCTCGGCACCCGGGCTGGCTCAGCTGTAGATGTGACGTGCTGACCTGGCACCTGCTTAGCGTGTCGCTGCTCCCACATGTCGTGGGTTCACTGGCACCGGTATTCTGTGGGCATAATGAGTGCGCCACTCAAACCAGGCGACCAGTGAGGGGGACCGCGTGTGTGCCTGTTCATTCCCTCCGTGGCCAATGTGCGTGCTCCGGCGTCCCGTTGACCTTCACCTGCAAAACACACGTTCGAAGACAAAAGCATTCGGAATTTCAAGATGGCAACAGCAGAGCATGGAGCCAAGCTCAGCTCGGGGCCCGTGCGCCCTGCACCTGTGAGGTCGGCCCTGACGCTGCCCCGCAGCTGGGCCTGGGGTGCCACGTGGAGGGGCCCCTCTGTCACTCAGTCCCTGCCCCGCCAGAGACAGGCGTGGGAGTGAGCAGCCCCATTGACTCCGAAAGGGACAGGGCAGGGCCCCTGGTGTCCACACAGCTGCTCCTCCCAAAGTGACCTTGGTGGACACTTGGGCTGCGTGGCTGCATCCGAAGGTGATTGGCTGGAGTGAGCCCTGGCCAGAGCTGGACGGCACGGCGGGAGCTGCCCCTAAGCCCTGTTCTGTTTGCCCTGGCTGGGGACATGAAGACTGTCCCTTGGGGACTGTCAGCTCTCCAAGTGAGTCCGCGACACGACGTGAAGGTGGCTGTCATGCCCAGCTGGGTTGCTGCTTGAGGCCTGGTGCAGCCAGTGCTCGGTGAGGGGCAGGAAGTCATCTGCTCCCAAGCCCACCCTCGGGCCAGCCCCCCCCGCCCCGCTCCCTCCAGACACCCTGGATGTGCGTCCCAGGGTGATCCCAACGTGGTAGGATCCCTTGCAGGGGCAGTTTGCACATGCTGACCACCAGGGAGCAGGGAGGGCCCCAGGGCTCCGAGGCTGAGAGACCCGTTCCTAGAGGACCCTTCTAGAAGGAAGAGGTGGGATGTTGGATGGCGGAGGGGAGGGGAGATCCCAGGCAAGGCCTGTGGAAGGGCCAGGCGTGTCCCTGGGGTTAAGGGGAGCCCAGGCTGTTGGGAGGGGACAGCACTCAGGGAGGAGGGGCTGGAGCTGGCCAGCCAGGCATGGGAGGAGGGTCCCAGCTGCAGCCAGGGCACTGTGGGTGGTCAGGCATGCTGTCGGGGAGGCCTGCGAGATTGAGGGGGAAGTGGCAGAGCCTGGGTGTCGGAGGGGTGAGGCAGAGGGTAAAACTTGGCTCAGTTACCCTTCTGCACAGCAGGGAGGGCAATGGGGGATGGGCGGCTCCCTGGGGTGCCGCTCTGCTCTGCCCAAAGCCGTCCAGCCTACCTGCGGGCCATGCTTCTGGGGCGGCCCAGGTCCATGGGGAGCTCACAGAAGATGAAAGGGACCCTGGGGCTGAGATGGCAGAGCAGTGGGGTGGGGGGGGGCGCTGCCATCAGGAAGGGGCCACAGCCACAGCTGCAGGAGCTCCAGAGCTCCTGGGCAGGCCACCCTCCGGCCCCCTCTGGGGGGTCTCACTCTTGCTTCCAGGCCCGGGGGGTGGGGGTGGCCAGTGACCTGCCCAAGGCCCACAGGCACCTGGAAGTTCAAACAGCCACAGCAGAGCCTGGAGCCCCTCCCACAACGCCTTGGGGCAGGGGGGTGGGCACTGTTCATGCTGTTTTCCCCTAAAGTGTAGGGTCTTGCTGGCAAGTGAAGAAGGAGCAGACCCCCAGCCCTTGGGTGGGTGCAGGGGCCCTGAGAGCCGGACTAGGGGGCTTGGGTCGGGGAGAGCTGGACTGGGCAGGAGGAGAGGGCCGGGCGGAGGTGCTGCCGGCAGGTGCAGGCCCAGTTGGGAGCCCCAGGCGATGGGCTCCTGCTCCCCCCTCTGCCGCCACCCCTCCGCAGCTGCCAGCGTGATTAATGGGGCAAACCAGCAGGAGGCCCCAATGCCCACCCGCCACCCACCACCTGGCCCCCAGCAGTGCCTCCCGCCGAGGCAGGACCCTGCCCTCACAAGTTGAAAGAGGCCACCGTGACCAAGTCTCTGAACTTCCACCCTCCCAGGTGCCCCTCAGAGGCGGGTTCCCAGCCCAGAGGTGGGGAGGGCCCTGGAGGGGTCCCCTGTCAGCTCCCCAAAGCAGCCTCTGCCCCAGGCCATGATCAGTGAGCGGGGAGCAGGTGCGTGCCTGCCCTGCAGTCCTGTGCCAGGCACCCGCCGCTGCCCTGCAAGAAGGTCGGGGATGGGGGTGGGGTCCTGCCTGCCTGTGCCTCCCAGACCCCTTTCTCCACAGGGGGTGATTCCAGCGGAAAGGTGGGCCCCAGAGTTAATTAACACCCTGAATGCAGGCTTGAGGCAAGGCCACAGCAAGAGCCCAGGGGCCCTGGCGGCGGGAGAGGCAACGATGTGGTCAGCCCAGCTGCCCTAACAAAGCACCGCAGCCCCCGCAGCTCAGACGGCAGAAAATATGTTTTTCACCACGCTGAGGCTGGAGTCGGAGATCAGAGTGTCGCTGGTGGCTTCCTTCTGTGGCCTCTCCGTGGCTTGCAGACGGCCTCCTTCTCCCCGTGACCTCAAGTGGCCGTTCTGTGTGTGTCTGTGTCCTCACTTCCTCTTCCAATAAGGACCTCAGTCCTGTGGATTTGTGCCACCCTGGTGACCTCACTTTAACTCGACGCCTCTGTAAAGACCCTGTCTCCAAAGAAAGTCAGGTGCTGAGGTGTTGGGGGTTAGGACTTCAACATACAAATTTGGGGGGCATAATAGGCGACAACAAAAGAGCATTCTAGAATTCCAGCTTTCGGGGGCCTCTTCCCTCTCCCAGCCTCTCCACAGTCTTAGCTCTTCCTCTTGGGTTAAGCATCACCCTCGGGGACCCCTCAAGTGGAGGGTAGACAGGGCTGCGGACAGAGAGGCCCAGGTCCCCGTGCGGCCTTAGACGACACATCTGCCCTGGGCCAGCACACCCGGGACACGGGGTGGACCAGAGGGCTCCTGAGCAAACATTCCTGGAGCCCCTGGGGGAGCAGCCTTGGGGGCAGACTCCAGGCCCCCCCAGGGCTGCAGCCTGGGAGGGTCCCTGCGTATCCGCCTACCTGTGAGATCATGTAACAGGAATACATGGGCTGCCCCCATAGACAAGCAGGGGCGGCCGTCCCTGGGGGAGTGTGGGGAGCTGTGCCCGGCAGTCCTGTTTGCAGGGTTCACTTTTTTCTCCCTGCTCGTCCTACCCTGGTCGGTGTGGGGTCCACGTGGTGGCCGCATGTGGCCTGGGCTACGCTGGGTTGGCGGCGACCCGTCTGTGCCTTCCAAGCACGGGAAGGGCTGGCAGCCACTCTGGCTTCTGAGTCCTCCGCGTCCCCCCGCCCCCAGCTGGCATTTGCCTGTGAGCCCTGGGATCTGCCCAGGCTGGCCTGGCCCCTGCGTGGCCACTGCTGCGTTGATAAGCATGCAAATCTCTAAACGAAATCCAATTAATATCCAAATGAGGGCTGGGGAGCAGCTCGGGCTGGGCCTGGCAGGCCGGGCTGGGTTTATCTCGGGCCTCGAATATTTGTGTCTCATTTGAATGCCTTTTGTGGGCTGGTGGGCAGGGCCTTGGGAAGGGCCCCGGCGGCTCTTTCACATGCACGCCAGGTTTTGGGGGCCCTGAGCTGTCGGGAGCTTGCCCGTTCACACATCCCGGGCCCTGCCCGACCCAACCTGCAGGCCTTCTGGGCCCCAGGGCCTGACCCCTCCCTGACCGCCCCTTCCCCTGACCTCAGCCGCAGTGCTGCCCACATCCTCCTGCAGAGTCCATGAAGCAGGAGCTTGAGACCCACTTGTCAGATGAGAAGACTGAGTCGCAAGGCAGGACGGGCTTGTTCAAGGATGCAGGCTGTTGAGGGGAGGGCTGGGACGGTCCTGGGTCCTCCTGTCCCAGGTTGGAGCCGGGCTCTGTGAGAGGGAAGTGCCAGCTGGCAGGCTGTCGGGGGAGAGCGTGTGGCTTTCTCAGGAGTGCGCGGTGCGCACCTGTGTCAGGGCAGTGCGCCGGTGCCCGCTACCTCTCCGGCCCTCCAAGAGCCCTGCTCTGAGATGGCACCCTCGGGTATGCCACATTTGGCACCCCCCGCCGGGTGACGGTCTCCCCGAGGGCACCAGAGCCTGGCACCTCCCCAGGTAATCGTCCTCTCGTAGGCGGCTGCCCTGCCCCACCCTGGCCAGAATCCTGCTGTGGGCACATCTGGCACTCGCGGTGTGTTTTGGTCCCTGCCAGATTCCAGCGACCTGACTCCATCACAGCCCTAATGGCCCCTGTGGGCAGTGTCAGGCCTTGGGCTGCTTTCCTGGTGTGCTGTCCCCATTTTACGGGCCTGCAAACTGAGACTCTGGGGACATCAGATGAGCTTCCTGGCCTGTTCGGGCCAGGGTGGGATGCCTAGGCAGAGCTGTCTGCACCCAGAGCCCCTCCCGGGGAACACACATCTTGCTTGGGGGAGTGGGGTTGGCCGGGGAGGGACACCCTTTCTGTGGCCGGCTCTCCAGCAGTCACCCCCTGCTCCCAGGGGGCCCTCGGTCCCAACGCGGCTCTCTGGTTGGCCTGTACTAGTTGGGCTGAGCCTTTAGGGCTGAGCCAGGGAAACCCTGTAGAGGCTCCCGGTGGGCCATGGGCTTCCCGAAACCTGGTGGGTTGGGCTGGAGTCAGCTCAGCTGCTGGGGGGCACCTGCCAGGCATCTTGACACCACCTCTCCATCCGCAGGGGGACATGTCCAGCTCCACGCTGCCCCAGCCCCTCTCTGCCAGGGCTGCCTTTCTGCCAACACAAGTTCACAGGGACCTCCTGGGAGCCCCCTCCTCCAGGAAACCTTCCTGGACTGCCCCTCCCACCACACCTCAGGCAGCACCCTGAGGGGAGACACATGGATGGGCCATCTGTGGGTGGTGCCAGCAGGAGGTGGGGGCCCCGTCTGCCCCCACCCTTAGGCCCTGTGTGTCCTCTCTGCTCCGATTTCTTCTGGGCCACTGCCCTGCCCTCCATCTAAGGGAGCCCCAGGGCAGCTGCGGGCGGCGGGGGACTTCAGAGGACAGAAGGGGCTGTGTCTTTCAGCACCTCAGGCCTTGGATTTAACGCTTGGGTCTTTGGAGGGAGCAGGATTCTGCTCCCAGAATGGGCAGACTCGGGGCTGGAGTCTGGACCGTGGCCCAGGCTGGCAGCCAGAGAGCAGGGCAGGAAGGAGCTAAGGCTGTGGCCGGCCTGGCCCGTGGGTCCCACAGAGGGAGGGATGGACTGGCAAGGCCCGGCTGGAATGTGGAGGGGCGAGTCTCAGGTCTTCGTCAAGTGACCGCATCTCCCATCACATGCCTGGGGCGGGGTGACCTCAGCACTGCCTGCCTCCCTGAACCAGCCTGCGTGTCCTGGCCGCCTCCGTGGCTACAAAGAAGAAGTGGGGCGAGAGGGGTCGGCAGGGGTGGTGCGGCCTGGGGGAGAGGGTCAGCCGAGAAACGCACCTTCATGCTCAGCCTTGGGAGCCCTGGGCCCCGGACGCCCTGCCTGCAGAGGCTCCCAGGCCCTCTCCCGGGGGGCTGTCTGGGTGGCCACATCCCCCCTGGGTGTGCTCCGGGACACAGGTGCTGAGCTGGGCCTCTCCAGAAGCCTGCGGACCACCCATGCCCAGCTTGGGGTCCTCTCCCCTCCAGGTCCTTCCAGGGCACCCTGGAGGATCCGGGTGGGGGCAGCCGGGTGAGTCGCTTTTAACTGGGTGCAAACACCTCCAGCGCAGGAATGGTGGGCGCGTGTCTGCCCTGTGGATCCTCTTCCCCGTCACCACACGGTGCTGCTCCCCGGAGACCCGCCCGGCCCCCCTCCCCCACCCTTCACAGGGTCCTGACCTCTGGCACAATCAGCCAGGCCTGCTCTGGAATGTCACATAAGCGTAACCACAGCGTGGACCTCTCTGTCCGGCTTCTGTGTGTCATCCTGTTCCTGCCTGCGGCGGGCGGCACAGGCGGCCACAGCGCCCCATGTGGGACTCGCCTTTCGGGCTCCTGTCGGTGGGCCCGGGCAGCTCCAGGGGTCAGCTGCCGTGAATGCGCTGGGGGGCTCCCTTGGGGCTGTGTGTTGGTGGACCTGAGCTCTGCAGGGGACAGGCCGGGCCCAGCTGTCACCGGAGTTTGCGTCAAGGGTGGCTGCGGACGGCAGACGCTGGCCTTGCCCTCCAGGGCTGCAGGTGGCTGCGGACGGCAGACGCTGGCCTTGCCCTCCAGGGCTGCAGTCGGCGGGTGTGTGTGTTGGGGGGTGCTGGGTGGATGGTGAGACCCCTGCTCCTCGTCCCCCCGCATCCTGTGTGCCGGGCGTGCCCTGTGCCCTCGGCTCTCCCTGCACCCCATCAGGTGTCCTTGTCTCTGCTGCAGACACCTACTCAGGGCCGGAGGTCTGTTTCTGCTCCCCTCCCCTCACGCTCCTTGTGGGCCGAGGCAGTCGTCAAAAGTAACAGATGCTCCCCTTGTGAAAGGGAAAGAAAGCCGGTGAGGGTGCCAGCAGCTGTGGGGACGTGCCCCGCCCCATGCGATCTCCCTCCCCCTGGCCTGGGGTAGGGACAGGGAGTGAGGACCCTGCCCTGACTGCCCAACCGCCCTCCCTCCTCAGTGCCCCTCCGGCCTCAGTCCCAGCTGAAGGGAGGTGGTGGGTGGAGGGTCTCTGGGGAACCCGTCCTGCTGGATATCTGGGATTCCTGGCCTTTCCGAAGCCCCCGTAGGCGCTGGGAGGGGACCTGGTGTGGGGCTTCCAGAGCCCAGACAAGAGCCCATGCGCCGGGTGGGCAGAGGCTGCAAGGGAGACCTCGGGGCATCCTGCAGGATCCTGGGGTGGGCCTGGCACAGCCCCAGAGCAGCAGAAGCACAGCCCGAGCAGGGGTGAGGCGTGGGCAGTGGGCGGCAGGCCAGGCCCACTCAGCCAGCGCCGGGGCCCTGCTCCCCTCCCTGTCTCAGCCTCCCCCACCCCCCAGGGCAGGGGCAGCGCTGGCTCAGGTTGAACCTGTTCTGGGCAGGGCCAAGCGCCACTGCCGCTGGGGCTGGATTCCAGCTTCTGTTTCTGCTCCACTTCATCTGGGGGCCCAGCTCAGCCTCCTGCGCTCCCTCCCTCAGCCCCAGGGCCTTTGCGCAGAAGAGACCTGGCGCAGAGCCCTCCCCCTCCGTCCTGCACACACACAGGCACAGACACACAGACACACAGGCACCTTATAGAAACACACTGAGATACACATACGCAGACATAGACATATATGCACATAGACACACACAGCCACAACGCATACATAGACACACATACGTGAACGGACACGTATACACATAGACACACGCAGAAACACACACGCTTATGCACACACCCGGAGCAGGTTTGGACTTGCGGCCTCAGGCAGCAGCTGACGCAGGCCCAGCACCATGAGCCTCCTGGGGCGGGCGCCCCTTCCCCTCCCTCTCCCTCACAGGCCCCCCAACATACAGGGGACTGCACCGCGGGGTGTCCCTCCAGCGGGGAACGAGAGTCGCGCTGCTCCACGTCCTCATGAGCACTGGGTACTGCCCTGCGTCTCTGCCACTTTGCTCTAACTGTAACCCCTGCAGTCGGCGCCGAGGCAACTCCTTGTGGCTTTATCTGTATTTCCCAGCGGTGCGGCGCAGCCTCCGTGGGCTCAGCCGCGGTGGAGGGTCTACTCAAGTCCTTTCCTGATTTTTAAGAATCGTTTTCTCATTGTTGAGTTTTGAGAATTTTTTACATATTCCGAATACAAATTCTTTATCTGATAAGTGATTTGCAAATACTTTTTCCCAACCTGTGTGTCGTCTCTTCAACGTCTTAACACTGCCTTTTATAGAAGAAAAACTTTAAGTTTAACAAAGTCCAGTGCATCGTTTTTTTCTTTTGTGGGTTATGCTTTGGTGCCACAGCTAAAAACTCTGTCTAACCTGGCGGTTCTCAACTCAGAACCATTTTGTTCCCAGAGGACCTCTGGCAAGGTCCGGGGACGTTTTGGGATGTCGCAACTTGAGAGTGCTGCCGCCAGATATCACATGGTGCGAACAGCCCCTCTCGAAGAGGTATCCGGCCCCAGTGGCAGCTGTGCTGAGGCTGAAGACCCTGCCCGTCCTAAGGCCACGAAGATTTTCTTCTAGAAGTTTTGTAGTTTACATGGAGGTCCCTGATTCATTTGGGGTTAATCTTTGCACTAACCCTGAGTGAATCATTTGTGTTCGGGTGTGAGATACGTGTGTCAAGGTTCATTTCTTGCGTGTGGATGTCTAACGGATCCAGGGCCATTTGTCGAAAAGACTGTCTTTGCTGCATTGATTCTCTTTCGCATCTTTGCCAAAACTCCATTGACCACATGTATGCAGGTCTTGGGGCTGTCCGTTCTGTCCCACTGCTCTGTGAGTCTACCCTTTCACCAGCACCGCAGTGTCTCGATTGCTGTAGCTTTATAGTAAAATCAGATAGCGAGTGGTGCATACGTAGGAACTCAAATGAAACTAGGTCGTAGAGTCTTAAAACTTTCTCTTTCTAAATTATTTTGACTATTCTCATTTCTTTGCATTTCCATATGAATTTTTGAAACAAGTTGTCAACATCTACAAAAAATTCTGCTGGGAAAATGATTGGGATGTGTGACTACTAAGATCAATTTGGAGAGAATTGACATCTTAACAATATTGAATCATCCAATCCATGGACATAGTATATCTTTCCAGTTATGTAGGTTTTTCTTTTCTTTCTTTCATCAGCGTTTTATAGTTTGCAGCATACAGAATCTGTACCTTTTTTGTTATATTTATACCCAAGTCTTTCATTTTTAAGTGCTACTATAAATGGTGTTATTTTTAAAAATGTAGAATTATAATCTCTCTCTCTCTCTCTCTCTCTCTCTCTCTCTCTCTCTCTTCACCCTACCCCCACACACCCTGCTGGTTCTGTTTCTAGAAAACTCTGACCAGTACAAGTATGTACAGAGATGATAATTTGCTTTTTCTTTTAGTTTTGAAAATTTACATTGATTTTTTTTTTAAATGTTAAACCAAACTCATATTCCCCCTTGGTCATAATGTATCATCCTTTTTATATATTTTTCGGTTTGATTTACTAAAATTTTGTTTAGAATTCTTGCATTTATTTTCAGGAAGGATTTTAGCCTAAAGTTTTCTTTTTGTGTAGTGTCTTTGTCTTGTTTTGGTATCAGGGCAATGCTGGTCACATAGAAATAGTTGGGAAGTATTTCCTTCTCTTTAATTTTCAGGAAGAAAAGATTATATATGTATAGAATTGGTATCATTCTTCTTTAAATGTTTGGTAGAATTCACCAGTGAAGCCTTGAGGCTTCCTTAGTTTTCTTTATGAATAGGATTTTTACTACAAATTGAATGTGCGTGTATATATATATCCATACTTGTGTGTATATATTTGTGTGTGTATATATCTCCGTATGTATATATGTGTGTACATCTCCATATGTGTATGTGTATGTGTGTGTATATGGCTATTCAGATTATCTATTTTTTCTAGTATAGCTTTGGTAGTTTGTGTTCTCGAATGAATTTGTCCCTCTCATTTAAGCTGTCAAACTTATTGGCATAAGTTGTCCATAATAATCCCTGTTATCCTTTGGGGATCTGTAGACTCTGTAACGAGGTCACCTCTCTTTTTTTCTAAATTGACAATTTTGTGTGTCTTTTTTTCCGGGTTAATCCTAGTAGAAGTTTATCAATTTGATTGATTTTTCCCAAGAATCAGTTTTTGGTTTTATGGATTTTTTTTTATTTTTTCTCTTTTCTTTCCTTGATTTACTCCTCAACTTTTATTACTTTTTTCTTTTTGTTCACTTTGAATTTAATTCGACTTCTACTTTAAATGCACTGTGGTCAGAGAGTGTACTTTGTGTGGCTTGAGTCCTTTGGGAATCACTGACGCTCGCTGCGTGGCCCGTAACGAGGTGTAGACAGATTGGCAGGTGTTCCCGTGCGCGGGGAAGAGCGTGTTCTGCTCTGTCAGGTGGGATGTTGCATCCACGTCAGCTGAGTCAGCTTCCTTGGTTGGTTGTCGAGATCTTGCACGTCTTCACCGATTTTCCACCTCCTTGTTCTGTGTGGTATTGAGAGAGGAAGATCGAGTCTCCCGCTGTGATGTCAATGTGTCTGTTTCTCCATATATTAATTCGATCACTTTTCTGCTTCGTTTGGGAGCTCTGCTACTCAGTATGCAAACATTGAGATTGCTCAGTGCTCCCGGCGGACCAACCCCTTTATCATCACAAAATGCACCTTTTTTGTCCCGGTCACGGTCCCTGCTCTTCAGTCTGCTTCTCTGACACTGACGTAGCCACCCAGCTTTCGTCCAATTAGTGTTAGTTTTGCTCATACTTTTCTATCCTTTTACTTTTAACCTGTTTGTGCCTTTATGTTTAAAGTGCGCCTTTTCTGTGTGCAGCGTACAGTTGGGTCTGTTTTTACACAACTCAACAGTCCACGCGTGTCCATGGGGTGCTGGGTCGTGGTGTTCCATGTGATTGTTGGCGTGAAATTGGCCCCCTGCCCTGCGATTTGCTTTGTACTCCTTCATCCGCGCTCCCTTCGGACCTGGTATTTCTCCTGATATCACTTTGTCCCTTCATTGGCTTATTATCCACAGCCGTTTACTCCTTTATTTTAGCGGTCGCGCTCAGATTCATGACACGCTGACCACGTTGCACATGGCGTGAGAGCCAGGCAGCGGCCTGTTCCCATGTCCCTCCCCACACCTGCGCTGCCCTTGTTATGTGTCTCACTTTTACATGCTGTGAACCTCACACTGCTGTTACTAATGTTGTTTATACAGCCACTTTTAAATAAAATTTTTATTTTAGAATACTTTTACGTTTTCCAAAATTTTGTCAAGTTAGCACAGAGCGTTCCCGGCACACCCCACACCCGGTTTGCTCTGTGGTTAACGTCCTGCATTGTTTCGGTGCATTCGTTACAACTACGATTATCTTTTACAGATACTTAAATGATGACACGGAAAGTACACACTTACCCACGTCCTGTACTCTTCGTTACTTCGAGTAGATCACGTATGGTATCATGTCGCTTTTTTCCTTCTGCCTGAAGACTTCCTGTAAGATTTCTGGTGGGGCAGGTCTGCCGCTGACTCTGAGGAAGCCTTCCCCGCATCTGCACCTTGGAGAGACCTCGTCGCTGGACGTGGAGTTTCTCTGCTCCGCTGCCCTCGCCACGTGGCCCCAGCATCCGACGCCTGCTTTGCTTCTGGTGAGAAACACATGTCCGCTCTTGTCATCCTGCTCTGCACGTAACGGGCATTCCCCCTCTGGCTGCTCGGAAGATTTCTTGCTAACACTGATTTCAAGGAACATGATCATGGTGACCCTCAGTGCAGTTCTCCTAGTGATTCTGTGCTTCCGATCCTTAGACCTGCGAGTTACAGGTTTTCTCACATTTGGAATTTTGGGGCCACTGCGACTGTTTTATTTATTTATTTATTTCAGACCTGGTGAACAGGAAGTGCTGGCTGTTTTAAGAAACGTTTACGTTTTAGAACAGCTATGGACTTACAGAACTATCGTAGAGATAGCCCAGGGTCCCCCGACACCCGACACCCGGTTGCCTCTTATCCACGTCCTACGTCAGTGTGGGGCATTTATCACTGTTGATGAACCAACACAGATACATTATTATTAACTAAAGCCCACACTTTTTGCAGACTTTTTCAGTTTCCCCTAATGTTCTAGGATCCTGTCTGAGACACCGGGTCACGTTCAGTGGTCGCGTCTACTTAGGCTCCTCTTGGTGGTGACGGTTTCTCAGATTTGATTTTCTGATGACCTTGACAGTCTTGAGCAATGCTGTTCTGTAGAATTATCTTACGTTGGGATTTGTCCGACGTATCTCACGATCACACTGGGGTTCTGGGTTTGGGAGTGTGACGACAGAGGTGAGGTGCCACTCACCATGTTAAGGCTGCACACCATCGACACGGCTTGTTGCTGCTGGTGTTGGCCTTGGTCACCTGGCTGTGATGCTGTGTCTCAGCTTTCTCCACTGCGAAGTTGCTCTCTCTGTGCCTTTCCAGGCGGGCTCTTTGGAAGAATGTCACATTGTGTGGCCCGCACTTGAGGAGGGGGGAGCTAGGCATGGCGTGGCCACCAGAATCTCTGGTGAGATTCTTCTGCACCAGAGATTTGTCTCTTTCCCCTGTTTATTTACTTATTCGATCATTTATTTTTATCCGAGTAGACTCACGGATGTTTATTTTGTGCTTTGGGTTCTGATCCACTACTACTTCATTTATTGTGTTTTGTTTATTTTATTTTGTTTTGCTCAAATTGTTCCAAATTTGGCCATGGGGCTCTCTTTCAGTTGGCTCCTGTGTCCTGTGCCACACCCCGTCGTCGTGGGTAATTCTGTAGGGCTCTATTACTTTCGGCGCTACGAGATGCTCTGGCTCATCTGACATGTTTCCCGTCCTACTCCCGGAGCCAGCCGTCTTGCCAACGTTCCTTCTATTGGAGAATGGTGTTTGAAACCAGGGTCTGGGCGCCAAGGTTGCTCCTGGGATTTCTCTGCTTCTGAGCCCCCTCAGCTGACAGGCAAAGGAAATCGGTGCGTGCACACTAACCTGCGTGTGTGCACGTATTGTGAATGTTGCATAGGGAAGCGCCTGCGTCTGTAGTCAGCTACCCGTGACTTCATGCCGACGTCTCTACTCCATTGCCATACGAGTGTCCCAGCCTGTCCTGCTCAGCAGCCGGAAGCCCAGCCCCTCCCCTGGCCACACACTTGCTATTCAGCTCCAGTGTCTATATTTGAGGGTATCGGGTTGCTACCCACGGCACCGTGGGAGACGGCTCTGTCCCCAGAGGATGGAGCCATGTGCAGTTCCTTCCGCCTTTGGTCTCCACGGTGACCGAGATCAGCCCTGTATCCCTGCCCTCAGGGAGGTCGTGTTATCGTTGATAACACAGCTGAGGCGTCTCACTCATCACAGCCTGCGCTCCATCCCTGGCTTGGAAAATTATTTTTTAAAAATTTCCATACATTAACGTTGACCCTGTGCTGTAAAGTTTTCCAGATTTGGACAAATGCTTAAGGCCTCGTATCCATCGCTACAGTATCTTAGAATCGTTTTACTATGCTGAGAACTTCTGTGCTGCACCTCGCCTCTGCCCTCCGCCAACTGCCGGTGAGGACTATTCTGCCTCCTGCCTGTCCAGTTTACCTTTTTCAGAATGTCGTGTAATTGAAACCATGGAGAATGTCGTTTTTCAGACTCGCCTCTTTCACTTAGCAATATGCATTGATATTCCTTCTTGGCTCCTTTGGCAGAGACCCGTGGACTGTTGTGTGCATCTGTTTCTGGGGTCTCCTTCACCAATACCATAGGTATGATGTCATGCTGCCCTGACTACCGTGGTCTGTAAATGTGGACACCGGTGGCATGCATGCCTGGCTCTGTCCCTCCACGCTGCATCGGCCACTGTAGGCCGCTTGCTGTTCCATGCACTCTTTAGCATCAGCTCGTTCATATCTGCAGAAACAGTCTGCTGTGGCTTCAGTGGGGACTGCATTTAATTACATATCAGGGTGGGAAGAATCGGCATCTTCATATTGAGTTTTCAGTCTATGAGCACAGAATATTTTTCCGTATATTTAGAGCTTCTTTAAATTCTTAAATTCATGTTTTGTAATGTTTTGCATGTAGGTCTGTAGCAGTCAGTCTTCTCCAGAGAGGCAGGACCAGCAGGATAGTGGCATGTCTTGTTTTATCGTACGTCACAGACGCTGCGTCTTTTGCAGACTGGAGGTTTGCGGAGGCCCTGTGTAGGCAAGTCTGGCTGCATCACTGTTCTGACAGGGTGATCCCTTCCTGTCTCTGCGTCTCATTTTAGTAATTCTCACGATTTTTCTCACTTTTCATCATGACTGTGGCTGTCATGGTGACCTGTGATTGGTGATCTTTGAAGTTACTGTCACAGTTGTTTTGGGACCACCGCGCACCTCATTCACGGGGCCGTGAACTTAGTAACTGTGCTTGTTCCGACGGCTCCTCTGAGCAGCTGTTCCCCCGTCTCTCTCCCTCTCCTCAGCCTCCCTGTTCTCGGAGAAAAATGCTGAAATTAGGCCAGTTAATAATCCCACAGTGGCCTCTAAGTGTTCAAGTGAAAGGAAGAGTCACACATCTGTCACTTTACGTCAAAAGCTAGAAATGGTTAAGCATGGTGAGCAAGGCAGGTCCAAGCCGAGACTGGCGGGAAGCTGGGCCTCTCGTGCCAGTCGGCCAAGCTGAGAATGCAAAGGAAAGCTCTCGAAGGAGACTGAAAGAGCTAGAACAGTGAGCACGGGGATGGTAAGAGAACAAAGCAGGCTTATCGCTGATACGGAGAACGTTCGAGTGGTCTGGATGGAAAGTCAGACCAGCCACGACATTCCCTCAAGCCAAAGCCGAATCCAGAGCAAGGCCCTGACCCTACTTGGTTCTGCGAAGGCTAAGAGAGGTGAGGAAGCCACAGAAGAAAAGTCTGAAGCCGGCAGAGGTCGGTCCATGAGGTCTAAGGGAAGGAGCCGTCTCCGTAACGCAGAAGCGCAGGCGCAGCAGCAGGTGCTGACGGAGAAG
>CAUYSK010089979.1:0-24169 GCA_963575035.1 Avahi laniger | reverse complement strand
CATAATTGCAATTATAGTGTACGTTAAAATGTATGCTGTTTTCACTCAATACATAAGCATATATTCTTTCATTGCTACTTTAATGATCTTGTAATATTTCATATAGTGGATATAGCATAATTTAGCCATTTTCATTATTGTTAGAGAATAATATTTTTAGAATATTGTCCATGCTGGGCAAAACATAAAGTAAGTTGTTGTCGTCTCTCACATCCACTTGTTGCCTGTAGCGTGTGTCATGGCACGTGATCACACATCTGGTTGTGAATTATAATGGATACTGTCATATTTCCTTTTTTTTTTTTTTAATTAAAAAAAATTTTTTGAGACAGTCTTGCTGTGTCACCCTAGCTAGAGTGCAGTGGTGTCATAGCTCACAGCAACCTCAAACTCCTAGGCTTAAGTGATCCTCCTGCCTCAGCCTCCCAGAGTGCTGGGATTACAGGCGTGAGCCACCACACCAGCCTCAGTCTCTGTTTTATGTCAGTTGGGTGCACCCATCCCTTGGGTGCAGTTTGAGATTCACTTCCAAGAAACCGTCTAATTCCAAAATCCCATCCCTACACTTGGCATATTTTGTTGTGTTAAAACAACGACCATAAAACAAGAAAATAACAAAAAAGCAAAAATCCCACCAAAAATCTTTTTCAGGGGATCAAATCATTCGGATTGGACAGAATCATCGATATCTGGATCCTCCTTCAGCCGGAGGAAGAACGGAGGAAACGTGAGTACCCGCTGGCCGCGGGGCGCGTCAGGTGCTGGGGCGGGAGAGGGCAGGGCCGGCTCGGTCAGGCCTCTCACTTTCCTTCCGGAGAAGGGGGAGCAGGCGGCGCCCTTTCCCACGAAGAGTGGGTGCCCGCGGCCTCCCGTCTCCCGAGGTGCCAGCAGCTCCCCAGCCCTCCCTGAGGAGCCTCCGTTTCTTTGCCACGCCGGTCCGCAGGCTGTCTCCCGCCCCTCCTGCCCGGCAGCCTCACGCCTGGACCCTTCGGGGCAGCGCCTCGCACCTCCCAGCGCTTTTCTTCTCCGGCTCCACGCCACCGGCCGTCGTGCTGCGGTCAGGACCGTGCCGCTGCCGCCTTCTGTGCGTGTCCCCCGCGTCGCGTTAACCTGTGGTGTGTGTCCTCCTCAGGAAACCTCGTCATTAAAGACAAATTTATCAGGAGATGGGTGCACAAAGAGGGCTTTAGCGGCTTCAAGAGGTACGTGACGGCCGCCGAGGACAAGGAGCTCGAGGCGAAGATCGCCGTGGTGGAGAAGTACAACATCAGGATTCCAGAGCTCGTGGAGAGGATAGAAACATGCCACGTCGAAGACCTGGACTTCGCAGGTGAGGGGAGCGGCTGGTTTCTACCTTCCCGCCAAGAGAGGCGCAGGCGGTCTGATGGTTGGTACCTGCGCGAAGCATCTGTGGCCAGGGATGGCGTCGTCGTTGAAGACAACGGGAGCAGAGTTCTCGTTCTTATCCAGGGGCTCTGTGCTCTGTTTTACTTCCAGGCCCGTAGCATGGGATTCTTTAGCCCCAACTCTGCCAGGGGTAACTCTGGGCAAGGCACGCAGCCCTCTCCCAGGCCTCTGTCCCCGCACGTGTGAGATACGGGGTTTGCGTAAGTCCCTCTGGCCTCTGGAACGTGATTCTGAGAGGTGCTGGCTCCTGCAACTCATTTTCCACTTTCTGCTCCTTTCCTTTTTCTTTTTCTTTCGACTGTAGTTTCCTCTGTCCTCCTTTTCCCACAGAACTATACTTAGCAAAAAATTTAGTTAGAGTTTTAAGGGTCAAGTAGGACACAAAAAGTTTTGTTGTTGTTCCTTCGTTTCTTTCCCTGTGACACCCCCCTCTAACCGTATGCCGTGTGTTTGTTCTAGAATACATTTTGGGCACCGTGCACAAAGCCAAAGGCTTGGAGTTTGACACTGTGCATGTTTTGGATGATTTCGTGAAAGTGCCTTGTGCCAGGCATAACCTGGCCCAGCTTCCCCACTTCCGCGTCGGTAAGGAGCCGGGTCCTCTGCGCCGCTCTAAGCTCGGCAGTGACGCGTGGGCGCGATACTGCCCTGTGGCTGCCTTGAATTTTGCTGGATGGTGTGGCCTCCTGGGAGGGCCTTTCTAGAAAAAAGAAGAACAAAAACACTTCCTGGTCTTAAACTTTTGATTCCTGTACTGTGGTTTTTAGAAAAAGCAAACTTCCCCTGGGTGCAGCGCTCTCGGATAAAAGCTTTAACACATACGGTTACCTGCTAACTGAGCTGTTCTTTCTTTAATTAATTTCCCTTCTTTTTGTTAAAGAGATCAGGAAATCGTAAAAGGCAAAATAGTAAACACTCGTTATCGTTTGTCTGCTTTTTAATAAATTCATGCTCAAGGCTAGTTGTTAAACTCTAAGCATCAGTGATTTCGTTTTGGTTTTAAATCTCAGAATAAAACCATTTGAAATTTCCCTACAAACAAGCAAAAGCTGTTAACTGTGGGTTCAAAATTTGGGGCATAGCATACACTGGGGTGTGGAAATACAGACACCGAGCACTTTAGCGAGCGCGGCCGTGAGGTGGCAGACGTGCCGAGCGTGAGCTGGAGGGGCGAGGGCAGGACGTGGCCCTCGGGAGACACTAGCCGCTTTTTACTGAGAAGGAGAAGTTTTTGTTTTATTGTTCCACCACTTTTTTTTTCCTGCTGGTTTACATGTTTACATACTTGATTTTTGTTTTTTTTTCTGGCAACAGCTTTGCTGAGGTATAATTTACATAGCACACAGTTCAGACTGTGGGGTTCAGTGGCCATTAGCGTGTCTGCAGACCAGCTGCTCTGAGTTCCTGCTGTCGTGCGGGTGTTGTGACCGAGATGACAGGTGTGGGGAGGGCCGGGCAGACTCGTCCGTGTGCGTGTCCCGGGACGGCGTCAGGTGTTTCCAGACTGGACTCTGCCCAGAGAGGCAGCCTACGGAAGTGGAAGGAGTGTGGACTTTAGACACAAGCAGACTCGGGTCCAGCTCCCGGCCCTCGGTGGGCCGTGCGTGGCCTTGTTTGCGTGAGCGGCGTCACCTCTTTAAACCTCAGTTTCCCCATATGTCTCATAGGCTTCTTGCGAGGAGGACTGGGATAGCGAACGTAAATACCCACCTGGCACATCACAGGTGTGATAACCAATTAACACAGCCCTGGGATTTACATAGCAGGACTGAATAAAACCCAGCGTTTTGTGCCAGCAGTCTGCTAGGTTTTGGTTTGTTTTTGGAGTTGGCCGTTGTAGGAAAATTTTATGTAAACAGGCAGCAAACCTTCAGTGGCTTTTTGGGGGGGATGGGTGAGGGGTGGTAAACATTTAGGTGAGAACATAAGTTTCTGTAAGCTGCTTTTGAGTTGATTTTTTTCCCCTTTACTTTCTTCAGAGTCGTTTTCTGAGGACGAATGGAATCTACTGTATGTTGCAGTAACTCGTGCCAAGAAACGTCTCATCATGACCAAGTCGCTGGAGAACATCTTGACTCTGGCCGGGGTAAGAGGGACGGGAGGCACGAGCTACTTTGGCAATGTTCGGGTTTTGTTTGGTCCGCGTGAGGGACCAGGATCCTGGGTTGGAAGGGAAGGGCTTCTCGAGTGTGCAGAGGCGGATCCCGGTGCAAGAAGCGTTCTCACACAGCAGAAACGCTCTTGTCTAAGTTCTTTCCTAATTCGGTCTAAAAAGTTCTATTTAAAATATCAGTGGTGTTCACATATTTCTTAGCTTTTTCCTTTCTCGATCAATTCTCAACACTTTTAGGGAAAAAATGGCAAGCCTGTTTTCTGCATCCAGACTTCTCCCCGTCCCTTTGGAAATGGCTACTGCAGCCGCCACCAGTGGGCTTTCCAGAATGCACTTCCAGGCCAGGGGAGAATGAGTGTTCAGGCCCCTGGCTTTTGTCACTGGCTGAGATGCAGATGAGTGATCAGCACTCGCTCACTCACTGCTCCTCCCCAAAACACCTCCCCTCTCTTAACTTACTTTTGTCTGTTTGCTCCCTTTCACAGCTAGAGTATAAATCATGTAGTCTTTCAACCCTGTCGGAAACCAGAACAGACCTTTTTTGGGGGAAAAAGGGGGATAGAATCTCGCTCTGTCACTCAGGCTGGAGTGCAGTTTTGTGATCCTAGCTCACTGCAGCCTTGAACCCCTGGGCTTGGGCCATCTTCCTGTTTCAGTGTCCAAAGCAGCTGGGACTACAGGTGTGCACCATCACACCGGCTAATTTTTCTATTTTTTTGTAGAGTCAGGATCTCGCTCTTGCTCAGGCTGGTCTCTAACTCCTGGCCTCCAGTGATCCTCCTGACTCAGCCTCCCAAAGTGCTAGGATTACAAATGTGAGCCACTGTGCCTGGCCTCCATTTTTAATTTTTTTTTTTTTTTTTGAGACAGAGTCTCACTGTGTTGCCCAGGCTAGAGTGCCGTGGCATCATCCTCGCTCACAGCAACCTCAAACTCCTGGGCTCAAGCGATCCTCCTCCCTCAGCCTCCCAAGTAGCTGGGACTACAGACATGCGCCACCATGCCCGGCTAATTTTTTTCTATATATTTTTAGTCACCCAATTAATTTCTTTCTATTTTTAGTAGAGACGGGGTCTCACTCTTGCTCAGGCTGGTTTCGAACTCCTGAGCTCAAACAATCCGCCCACCTCGGCCTCCCAGAGAGCCAGGATTACAGGTGTGAGCCACTGTGCCCGGCCCAATTTTAATTTTTAATTCAAACTTTTTGTTGTTAAATATAACACAAATATGTAAAACAGCATAAAGCAGTTTAAAATCATGACGCAGTGGACGTACACCAGATCAGGAGATGGGACCTGCCAGCCTCCCCTGATGCCTGGCTTCGTGGCGCCCTCTCCCCTCCCGAGGTCATGGAAGCACCGTCTCAGTTTGCCGCGCAGTGTTGTACCAAGCGAGCACCACCAGCCATGCGTACTGAAGACGGGATGCTTTTTGCACGTGCTCTTCGACCCCCTGGTTTCCTGAAGCTGCAGCGTGTCTGCACCTCAGAGCCCCAAGCCCTTTACACGTGGGACTCATGAATCGTGATCTACAAGCCAATTCAGATTTCCCATTAAAGGATTTTTACTGCATCTTTCACACTTGACTCTCTTCTCTGACACTGAAACCTTTGTTCCTAGCGGTATTTATTATGTACACTATTCTATGTATTTCAAAGTAACATTCAAAATAATACCAATGTTACTATTAACAGAGTACGGAATGGAATTTAAGATTTCCCAAGCAGCTCCATTCCTCCTGAGCGTATATTCCACTAATGATGTGTAGTCACAATGCCACATTCTGAAGTCACGTTTAAGTTCTTTTTTTCCCTATGGTTTTGTCACCAGTTTAATACACAGTTAGCTGTGTTGTTTGTCTATGGTCCCTATAGGGAATGCGGTGCTTCTTTTTGATTTAATTATCTGTTTTGAATGTGTGACACCTTAGTTTAAATTTCTTACATTATAAATATTAACTCACATGAAAGCTCTTTGGTGCCCTAATGTTCAGTGGTGTGAGGGACCCTGAGACCAAACTGTAGCTCTTTGCTGTGCTGGAGCAGCTCTGCTCAAGGTGTGGGTTGCAATTCGTTAATGATTGACGAAGTTAATTTGGTGGGTTACAATGAGCTTTAAAAAAAGAGAAATGGCATAAAATTTAAAAGAAATAGAGTGCATTGCATATAAAGTCGAATGGCATTTTGTGAAACTTTTATTTCCGTTTCTTACATGTGTGCACATGTGCATGGAATTGTAACGGTAAGTGGGTCTAAAGCGTTTGAAAGCTCCGGCCCTGGAGAAACGCATGCAGCGGTCAGGGAAACACGTACAAAGACGTTCCTTGTTGCGTTGTTGGAAATAGTTTGGCAAGGACGTGAGCAGCCACACCAAGGGGCTGGATGGACGAGAGGTGAAAGAGTGGTGAGATCGGGGTGCTGTAGCACTCGAGAGCAGGGAGCTAGGTGAGGAGGAAACCATAGGTGCAACCTTCACGCAGACGGACACCTGCAAAGTGAGACCTCATGTTCCTGGACACGTGTGAACGTGAAGCTGTTTTAGAGTTGCTGGGAGAGGACTGCGCCAAGCTCATGACACTGAGATGGAGACGACAGTCAGAGGGACTTCAACAAAATCTATACTTTTATTTAAAAAGGGATTTCGTACTGCTAGTTGTCGGTACTCATTGGTTGGAACCTGAGCGTGTATTTTCTGTTGTTTTCTGTAGCAGGTAGGCGGGTCCCGCAGGAGGGAAGACTGAATAAAACGCGGGACACAGATTGCAGGAAAGTTAGATCGGTAGCCAGGCATGGTCCAGAACACACGGAATCATGATTTATGGCAGCACACGACGTGGTCCCGCTGGTGTCCCCGCACGCGCAGGAGTCCTCGGGACGAGGAAGCTGACAGCCCCGTCCGGTGGTTTCCAGTCACTAACGTCGCATCTGGGCGCTCGCGCTGCGCCAGGCGTGAGCACCTGGTGTGTGCTGTGGTGTTTGTCCCTCGCCGAGCCCAGCACCGTGGAGTAGGCACCGTGCCATCTGCACGTCCTAGATAAAGGACCTGAGGCCCAGCTAGGCTATTTGTGCACCGGCACAGGCAGTGGCGTAGGAAGGTGGAAATGTGCGGGCTTGATTTGGGCAATTTTTTTTTAAGGTCCTCTGTGTCGGCTTACCTGTGTCAGAAAGTGAACGCGCAGGTAATTTTCTGATGATTCAGTTAGGGATGGGTTAGCATATGACAAAATCCAGAAATAGTCCTGGAATATCATTGTAGACGGTGATTTTACATGTTTGCCCATTAAATCTTTTTTTTTTAAATACGAATTTTACCAAGAAGCCAGTTGGACGGCCCGTAGCTTTGCAGGCAGGGAAAAGTTAGTAAAAGTAAGGGGCGGGGCAGTCGGCGTTTTTCTGGGACTTAGGATGCATCTAGAGCATGTGTACAGCTCCTCGGCTATTGTGGTTTCCAAGTAGAGCGTAGCAGGGATAGCGTTGTCACGCTCTTTCTCACTCTTTCCTTCTCAGGAGTACTTCTTGCAAGCAGAGCTGACCAGTAACGTGCTAAAGACAGGAGTGGTTCGCTGCTGCGTGGGGCAGTGCAACAACGCCATCCCGGTCGACACCGTCCTCACCCTGAAGAAGCTTCCCATCACTTACGTACGTGGGCTCGGCAGAATGTAGTTATCGTTTGCATTTCGTCTTGTGTGAGCGGTGTGCTGCTCTGGGCTGCGGGTGAGGGAGATCAGGGGCTTTTCCCACGTCGGGCATGAGGGGTGTGAGGTCTGCCTGTGGGTCGGGGCAGGACAGGTGACGTTGCCTGGACGTGCTGGAGCCTGCGGTCTGGGGACGGTCGTGGCTGCACACAAGAGGAGGGCTGCTTCCCTGGAGGGCCCAGTCAGTTTTCTTGGTTCTTCGTCTCTACCGGATAAGTTGTGGTTTCTGCTGAAGGGAATGTGGTAGAGTCGAGTGCGTCTGAGAAGACTGTGCTGCGGGAAGGGTTCCTGCCCAGGGTTTGCACTGGTCTGAAAATCAGACATCAGAATCCTCACGCATTGTCCCTGGGCAGCTACGACAATACTTCTGCGCTTTTTGGTGGAAAATCCTGTTCTTTGGTCGTTCCCCTTACCTGTCTGTCTGGTCGGTCACTGCAGAGCAACAGGAAGGAAAACAAGGGCGGCTACCTCTGCCACTCCTGCGCAGAGCAGCGCATCGGGCCCCTGGCGTTCCTGACGGCCTCCCCGGAGCAGGTGCGCGCCATGGAACGCACCGTGGAGAACATAGTGCTGCCCAGGCACGAGGCCCTGCTCTTCCTCGTCTTCTGAGGCCGCGGCACAGCGCTACCGTGGACCCACGTGCTGAAGAGAACCCGTGTGGGGTGCCCGCCACCCGGGACTCCGAGTCCATCCACAGAGCATCTTCTGAGGAAGAAGAAACCCACCGGAGCTGGACCTGCCCTTGCCCCCCACAGACAGCCAGTTCCCACTTGCCTGTCCTCGCACACCAGGCTGGGCAAGCGGGAGATGTTCTTTTGATAAAAAAACATTTTATGTATTTAAACTTTTATTACAAGGTTTCAATTAAATAGGCATTGTAGCACTGGCGTAACGCAGTGTGGCGTCTGGCTTCGGCACTGTTCTCGAACCTTCTCCAACTCTGTCTTTTTCCCGTGTACTCCTCTGAGTAGCTCGGCCGCTGTTCACTGATAGACCAAGCGGAGTCCGAGACATTCAGTGGCTGGCACATCAAAGTGAGCTTTGGTGTCGTGGGGAGTCACACGCATAAGACGTAGCGTGTGCCTTTGTTGTCCTGGGGCACACGTTTAAATAGGGAGGCCACATAAATAAAAAGACAGGTACAGACTGGTGGTGGCTAGACACGTCCTGCTGAGAGGGAAAGTGCAGGTGGCCACCGCTGCGGAGGGGGGTCAGCAGGGAGACGTGGGGAGCTGGCACCTGGTTCGCTGAGCTCGGGGACGCTGGGAGGATGTTGTAATGAAACTTACGCATTTTTACAAAAACACCATTGAAAATACATCGTGTATATGTCCATGGACCTGGCAGTTGACACTTTTGCCCTTCAGCGGTTTCAGGATGATGATGGCCGGCAGAGGGGTGTACTCGGCATCACCCAGAGAATTCACCACATCGTCTCTGAGCCGAGCCAGGCAGAGTCCACGGTCTTCTGACATTGGGTCCTCGTTTTAAGATCGTCCCAGTTGTAGTCTGGGGCCTCCCCTCCACTCCCAGGCTGGCCTTCCTCGCCCTAAGGCCACCTTCTAAGGACCTCGCTGAGGGCCCCAGGACACGGACACAGCATTAACTTCCCGGGTGTTTTTCTTCCTTTTTGAAATGTACAAGTCCATGGTTCTGGATTTTTCTTGTAGTAATCATTGTCCTAATATTAATGTAATTTTCCTAATCTGGACCCATGATCACAGGTCACACTTGGGTCAGTGGCTTCACACCCCATAACAAAGGCAGGAGGGCCCTCGCCCTTGGCCCTGCCTCCCAGCTCAGCCAGCTCCACAGTTTAGGGTCTTACGACATCACGCTTTCCATGGCCCCAAAGGAGAACTCTCGAGGGTGTTAAACATAAAACGTTCTGATTCCACCTGGGAGTCCGGAGGGGGCGGGTTGCAGGGGCTCGTCTCTCGCTCAGCGCTGTTGCTAAGAATTCGCTTGAGAAGGAGGGGCGGGAGGGGCGGACACCAGCGTCTGATCGTCCAGTGTGCAAACATCTCATTGAAGAAACAAAGCTGGCATTTATTAAGTGCTTCCTTCCTAGCAGGTGGACGGCACCAGGCCTTCGTGTACACGGTTTCATTTTGTCCTCACGTGGAACCTGGGAGGCTGATGACAGCCACCTTTCACTGGTGATGGAACAGGCTCCCAAAGAGCCACTGGACCGGGACCACAGTGCTCTCAGTGTCACGCAGAGTAGAGCTTGGACAAAAACTCAAGGTCAGTCCCCAAACTGGTGGTGTTTCCACTACCACTGTGTGAAGAGTTGGAATTAGAATTCTTCAACGCAATCACATTAAACCAAAGCATAGAAAGCTTCCAGATGTCCTTGGCCATGGAATTCTTCAAACCAAATTTTGTTTCCAATTAAAAAGTGTAGCTGCTGTGATTGTTCAGGACGGGGTAGGGGGAGCACTTGGCATTCTCTCTACACTCTCCACCCAGCCCCCAGGGTGCCTCTGGAGCCTCCCTGGTTTCTAGGAGCACATGGAAGACACCAAAGCCACCTGCAGGTAGTCATGGAGCCACTCAGGTAACCTGGGCTGCATGATCTCAAAGCAGGTTTTGAAGATCACACGTCTTCGTGATTGGGCCTTTGGCTGTCTGCCCGGAGAAGTGAGGAAACTCCCAGAAAGAGAAGCTCTGTGTTCCCGGGGAAGGCGTGTGCAGAAGGGAGTGGCCGGGTGGAGCCAGGCTCCCAGGTTTTGCATCAGTTCTTGTAAGACCTTTGTCCTGGTTTTGGTTTTGTTTAATCCCCAGTTACCGAGCCGTGTGGGGCTCGTATGACAAGGATGAGCGTCCATGTCCGACTCCGGCTGTCACGGCTGCTTGGCTCCTGCTTTCCGGAACTCGCTGTCGCTCTCCCGTTGCATCTTTGCCTGTATCTCCCCATTTAGAAGGTTCCTGCGCATTTATTTAAATTCCACCGTCCTCCCAGCTCCTGTCCCGCGCTCCTCCGCATCCGGGCCTTTCAGAGATTCCTGCCTTTACTGGGCCTGGGGTGTTTGCGCCTCGTGGCATCTGTTGTCCGCTAACTTGTGGTCTAGGGTTTCGTTTGTGTTTGCTTCAGCGTGTCTTCTCCTTTCGGCCAGGCCGTGGCTCCTTGAGGATAAGTGCCAGGTCTTAAGTGTCAGCATCGCCAGTGTCTCATGTCACGTCATGTCTCTGTGAGAAAGGTGACACAGGGGCCATCGCCCCCACATTAAAGACAAGCTATGAGGACTGACATTGCCTCGTCCCAGTGACAGAGCCAGCAAGCAGCAGGATGGATGCTTGACTCTCAGGCTTCCTAAGTCCCTATTCCTCCCACCGCGCAAAGGCAGTGTTGGCAGATGCCACACTCCTGGAACGGATAGTGAATGTCTCGAGGGCCCAGAGGCGGACAGTCTCAGACACGTGAGTAGTGAGTGAAGGCCCTGGAGGAGGGAAACTGGAGCCAGCTCTCGAAGGAGAGTGGGTGTAGCGGGCAGGGAGAAGGAATGAAGGTTCGCCGTGTGCCTGAGCGGTGAGGTCACAGCCGATCCCTGGAAGGCAGGGCACAGCAAGGTGGAGGCTTACGTGGCAGGTCCCGCACGGCCTTGGGGAGCTCATTCCAGATGAACAGGCTGCTTTCTGGGTGACTCTGGAAAGCTCCTTCCCCATGTCACTCTTGCAAGGTGACTCCTCAACCCAGGAAGACACGTTACAGGGTTACCAGACAAAACGGGGCTGCTTCCCAGGATGGGAGAGGGTGAGGGGTCCCGCAAGCCCTCTGGATTCCCCACACTTTCATTCGCGCACAGGGACCTCACCCTCGCCTTTCAGCGGGGAAACCTGCGGGGCCCCACATCCACCAATGTTCCTCCACAGCGCAAAGGCTTAGGCTCCGACGACGGGCTTTCAGATCTCGTGGTCTTGTGTCATGTGTTGGAGGAAGTTTCTAGGTTTCAGCCCCTGGCTTTAGTGGAGACCTGAGCAACTTGAGCTTGTTACTCTCTCTTCTGAGTGCTTGAATGCCATTCAAAGGAGCCACCCCGCTGTGGCCCTGGATTTCTCCCTCCTGTATCATTTTAGGATGGAAGCGACGAGGTCTCCTGGAGCCGGTGTCCGAGGGCCATGCCATGCAGGAGCTTCCAGTGAGCTGTTCCCAGCACCGCGGGCGGCCGCACCCCCACCCAAGCCGCAGCAGAGTGTCGCCCCCTCCTACCCCTCAGGCAAGTGCCCGGACAGTCCTCACTTCCTGCTGCGTCCAATTCGCAAAACCCACTCCCGATACCAGATTCCGTATTAATAGGAACTTTCCAGGGACAAGTAATGGAAACAAAATCTGTCCTAAAGAGAAAAAGAAAATGTATGGGAAGGATATGGGGGCCTCACAGAATCACAGGGAATTGGAAGTCGAGGTGCGGAAAATGGGTTGGAACTAAAGGGGTCTCGTTTCGATGGTTCCGAGGCCTTGCTGGGCGCTGCTCTGTAAACCGTCGTGTCCAACAGCTTCTAGCCCTGGGTGAGGCCCTGCCGGCCACGCCCCGGTGGGGGCAGGGGCAGGGGCTGTCGCCCTCTGTGCTGGGGGGCATGAGGTAGCCGCTCCAGCACAATGGGGGGCCTCCAAGCTGGAGAGGGGGTGTTGTGTCCTGGATAGCTAAGGACAGGAAGACTAGAATGGGTGGGCTTACAGACAAGCACTCAGGCAGGGAAGCGTAAACCAGACTCCCCCAGAAACAGCCTGAAAAGGTAAACGAGGAAGACAGAGGGTGGGCAATTGGAAACGTGGAGAGGTCCTTAGTGTGTCTTCTAGGCCCTGTTCTCCTACTTCCCAACGTCTAGGGGAGGGTATAAAAAGAGAGTGAAAGAGTCTTGTTTCTTGATCAAGGAAAATCAAGGTGAAATTAAAAAGGTGAAGCATCGTTCTCCTCTGGGCGAAGGTCGCGGAGGGCGGGAAGGGAGGGAAGGGGGAATGTGCATTGCTTAGATTTGTGGGCCGGTGAAGACATCTGGGCTGAGGGCTTAGCAGCTGTAGAACTTTAAACCCTTTGGAGTTCTGGGTACTTTTTCTATTTCAAAATAAAAACCAAAAGGATGGACTCTTCCCTGCAGACACTGGGCCCCAGGTCTCTCGTTTCATCCACCCATCCAGTGTTTACTGGCATTTAGAGACAGCCAAAGGTAAGTGACACTTCCAGTGGCCCTGAAAAGTATGGTAGACGGTCACCAAAGACAGCTTCCGTTGGTTCTTTCCCTCCCTTCTGTCGTACCCCAGCCTTGAATCTGTGCTGGTCCTGTGACTTGCTCTGACCGACAGGATGCACAGAAGTGATGTTGCATGTCCAGCCGAGCTTTCAGAGGCCTGGCAGTTCCCACTTTCTGTCAGTGCCTCTGGCTGCCTAAGACCACCATGCTCTGAGGAAGCCCAGGCAGCTTCCTTTGGTCTTGATGAAACCATCCTAATTGCCGACGTGCAGAAGACAGTGAGAAATGGCACTTTGAGAGCGTCTGGCCGCACGGGAATTGGGTGCCGTGCCTGCGCCCCCCCTCCCCAGTGCTTGCAGGGGTCCCCCTTCCCCCGCTGTGTGAGGGGCAGCTGTGCACAGTCAGGATGGCTCCCCCCTTCCCCCACCTCCACTCCAAGTTCGGATCCAGCTCTGGCACTACCTGAGCTGCGTGGCTGTGGGCGGGTCAACTTCTCCACGTCTCAACTTTCTCTTCCATAAACTGAGGAGGTGGGATTAGGCCTCGGATTTTAGAAATAAATGTCAAAAACAGCAAAGAAAGAAAAAGAGAAGAGCACAGAGGCAGGGAAGAGACAGTGCGTGCACCAAGCGGAGCTGGGCCAAATCTTGCCGCGCGTAGAACAGATCACGTTGCTTCTCACACGGAGACTCGGTGGGAATTCCCCAAACCGTGACCCGAGCCAGCTCCGGCCACGGCCCTCTGTCCCGCAGGAAGAACACCTGAGCCCAGTCCCTCCGGACTCTGCATCCCCGTTCTTTCTCCTCTTTTTCCTTTGTGGAACATTTCTCCTTGGTGATTCTTTCAGTACTTTTTTTAAATAATGAAAATAGATATTTTATTTTTATAAGGCACAATTTCAAAATGCAAATCATATACAATATGTAGATATAACAGACAAGTATAAATATAAGTGCATATACATGTAAAATGTCGGTGAGTTCTGCTTTGTTCTTTCTGACCCTTCAATCAAGAGGATTCACTGGGCCCAGCGTCCCTTCTGCCTCTCTGGGCCCCCTTCAGCACACGCGGGGCGCCTGCAGTGTCGTGGGAGCTCCGACGCTGGAGTCTTCCCTGTAGACGTCTCCCAAGCCAGGAGGAGCTTCGTAGCTGAGAGCCTCAGTTTTACTTTTCTCTGTAAACTGCAAGTCAGGATGAGGGCTGGTACACACGGTCGAGCGATGACCTGTCCTGAATACGTGTCACAATGAAATAAAGCCCTGCCCGGAATCCTCCAGCCTCTCCTGGAGGAGCTTCAGCTGCTCGGACTTTGGGAAACCAATCCCTGCGGCGGGCGGGTGGCATCCATCTGCACGCTGGAGAACCTGCTCGTCTGGAGACACCCAGGCCGGGCACAGGTGGTGGGATCACACCAGGGGCGTCTGGTTATCCTGGTGGGCTTGCTCCTGTGCCCACTGCCCTGCGTGTCTCCTCAGTCCTCTGTAGCTAAAGCAGAGTGGCTCTTCCCTGCAGGCGTGGCCAGGCTGGTCTCGCCTGGGATTCAGAGGTGGTGCGGGCTGGTTTCCGTGTCTTCCTCTCTGCTGCTGGTCATCGGCTGAGCTTCCACAGTTTCCATCTCAATGTTATTCGGCCGGGAAGTTCGCCTGCAAAGTAGATGATTCGCAGGTTTTGAAAAGAGGAGAGGGTTGCCCTCAAGTCAGCAGGTACTTCCCATCAAACGCGTATGCACAGCACCGGGTGGATCATGTTAGCAGACAGAGGCCCACCCAAGACAGTCGTGAAACACTCAGTCCTCAGACGTGGGGAGAGCCTACACTGCCTACGTTTACAGAGTGCTTTAAATCCTGTTTGGGTATTTTCAAGCTCATCGTCCACCAAAGGTTTACCGATGCTGCTGGAGCAACTCACCCCTTCCCGGCTTTGCCAACCCTCTGCCACAAACCCGTTACAATTGCACATTCATCAGCTTGGCCATTTGGCGCAGTGTTTCTTTCTGAACTGGCCCTTGGTGGACTGGACCCTGGGATCGTCATGATGTGGCTCTTTTCTCGCAGGGAAGGACAGATCTGGCCAGCGTGAGTCTCCCGCGCTACTCACCTTGATTTGAGGCAACACGCCAGCAGAGCCCCGCTCAGCACGCACAGCAGGACAGCGGAAGTGGAGATGGTCACTGCAAGAGAACAGACCACGAGAGTCCCAGGAAGGGTTCACTGCTGCAATCGGAAGATCCTTTACGATGGGCGTTTTTCCCAACCAGCTTCCCACAGTTAGTGTTTCTGGCAGCCACGCTATTCTCCTCGTCCTCACCCTACCAGGCAAAGCTCCTGGGGTGACAGAGCAGAGGCCGGAGCAGGTCAGGAGGGGACAACAACAGCCTGACGGCCGAAGCCGGGGCGAGGGGCTGAGGAGGAGGCAGAAGAGTGGGCAGGGACTCGCTCCTCCCGCACTGTCCCGGCACAGGGTCCCCCTTTTCTCCCACGTCACAGATGCAGGAACAGTAGCGTGCAGTGCCATTTCTTTCCAGTTTCCTCATCAATTCTTTTTATTTGCAACTTTTTATGACAGGAGGAGCAGAAAGGCGTTCTAAGAGAGGTGTTGCAGGTAAGAGGAGGGGAAGGGAAGAATTCAGGACTGTTCTGACCCAGCTGAAAGAAGCAGCCTGGAGCCCTGGGGCACTTCGGGGGACACCTGAGATTTACCAGACAGGACGGGAAGAGGGGTGTCTTTGTGAGCAAGGGGGCTTAGCCCGAGGGCAGGGGGACAGAACTACTGTTAAAAACGCTTGCAGCTTTGGCCAGTTCGCCTATCGTGAAATCTCCCTGCAAAATCACCGAGCTGCCGTGTGTGCAAGACGACAGCGCTGACGTCTGAACAGCACAAGCTTCCCCGAGGACCACGGACCACACACGTCTCATGGACTGTGGGGGCTTTGCGGGGCTTCGCCTGCACGACTGCCAGGCCACGGCTCATACGTCCACCGGGATAAATGTCCCCGGGCTCCGCCTTCCCACACAACACTACGGAAACAGCTGGGTGTGAGGATGAGGGAACACTCAGGACCTCTGCGGCTGGGAGCATGAAGTGATGCCGCTTTTCTCAAGGGCAGTTTGCAACACACAGCAAAAGCCCATTCCCTTTGACCCTCCAGTTCCGCCAGGAGTTTATTCTAAGGGAATGAGAAATATACATAGGGGTATCTGCTCAAGTATTGTTTAAGATAATTTTCAGGATGTTAATCTAAATCTCTTATCAAAAGAAAATCAGTTAAATAAAATGTGATAGATACCCATGCAATGGAATACTAGTCAACTATTAAAAATTATGAAATAGATCTACATTTATTGACATGGAAAGAAGTCTACAATATTGCAAGTGAAAAAAGGTGGTTGGGATACAAATGAACCCAAAATAATCTCCAAGAAACTATGTGTGTGACCATATATGCACAGAAAAGTCTAGAGGAATATATAGCAGTAGTGGTGGGATTATAGATGATCTTTATTTTCTTTTTAAGAAATATATATATTTTTACTTTCACTTTCCCCCCTCACCTTCCTCCTCCCCTTCTCAGACTCACCAAATCTCTTCCTCTGCCTATTATGGTATAGAATAGTTGTGTATCTCTATAGAGTACAAGTAGCTAATCTTTATTTTCAATGTAAAAAATGTTTCTGGTTTTTTTCCTCATAGTTTTGCAATCACACTCTAATTAGAAGACACAATAAAATAGAAACAAAACAAAATAACTTGTAGGTAAGAGAAAAGTTGTTACCAAAGAAGTAACAGAAAACATGAGAAATTAATGAAAAATATTGTCTTCAGACTTAACATTCATGATCACACGACTAAGAAAAGCATTATTTTCCAGCAGAGATGCACCCTACAGTAAACCACGTGGAGATGTCAGCTAGTGAGCCTGCCAGGCACCGACTGTTTACGCAGTGATTTATTGGAAAAGGCAAGTTGCTGTAAACTGTGGTTCTCCTTTCACAAGGCTGCTTCCTGTTTCTTTTTAAATAAGAATAAAAACTGCCCAGTCAAACAGGAGAGAGAAGAGGGCTGGCTCCTCAGTCAAGGGCAAAACAAAGAGTTAAATTCACAGCCTTCCCTCCAGGCCCATAGCCTCTCAACTACAACCCGGCAAATTTAGAAAGGAATTGAAACCAGAGTCACCAGATCCTGAATTAAAAGGTCCTGCCCAGTTCTCCACCCTTTTGTGTTTCCTGAGGGGGTGTGTGGATTGGAGGAAAAGCAGAGGAAGAGACTTGGTGAGCTTGTGGCCAAGACAGTTTCCACGGGAGAGCATCAACTCTTCACTCTGGGCAGTGGCTTCTTTTCTAATTCTTATTGCACGAAGCACGTCATCAGTGCTGGGTTTGGAGTAGATACTAAGTACTTACTGGATTGAATTAAGCCTTTACGGTACATTGAAGTAAATTTAAAGTGAACATTTGCGTTTTAATGACAAACACTCATTTCTTATCAGCTCAAGACCGCACCTGGCACAGAACGGGAACCCAGTTTATATGCAATGAATGGCTAAGGGACACACCATAGCAGTAGCTCCTGTCAAAGGCTGAGCACGTGGACTGCAGCAATGTATCCCAGATATGGAAGACTAGAGGCATAATGCCATTCTGAACAACAAACTCTTCCCTCTTGGGGTAGCACATGAATGTGCTGGTGTAAATGCTGCACCCTGACCTTTTATTCTACAATGAGGAGTCTTCAAGGACAGGGATGCGAGATCATATATTGGAGTAACTGTGTAAAGTTATCCATAGAAAGGGCTGCCAAGTGAGCCAGGAGATAGTTAAGACGGTGAAACTATGAACTACATTTCTTAAATATTTATTAAAACGTGCAAGCCTTCCCACTCACTTAATCATTGGCTCACCCGTGCAGTATGTGAGCATCTACCATTTACCATTTTCTATTGAATTAATTCAGGGGACAGAGGTCACACTGATCACAAACACGCTGGACTAAGGGAAATACTTACCGGTGGCTTTTCTGGAGCTGAATGGATTAGCACCTGCGGAGGAGAGAGGACAGTGAGCTGGGTCACGGCTGGGTCCCAAAGGCACAGTTTCTCATGAAGCAGGAGAAGTCACGGACAATTTGGTTCCCATCTCAGCACAGTGGGACATTGGCAGCTGGCGTAAGCACGCTTGTCTTAGCAAGGAACAGGCCGGGTGACTGACTGAGGATCTGGGCCACACTTAAGAATCTTAAGAATTGGGGTAGGTGTGGTGGCTCACAGGTGTAATCCCAGCACTCTGGGAGGCCCAGGCGGGAGGATCGCTTGAGGTCAGGAGTTTGAGACCAGCCTGAGCAAGAGCGGGACCCCGTCTGTTCAAAAAGTAGAAAAAATTAGCTGGGCACGGTGGTGTGCACCTGTAGTCTGAGCTACTTGGGAGGCTGAGGCAGGAGGATCACTTGAGCCCAGGAGTTTGAGGTTACAGTGAGCTACAATGATGCCACTGCACTCCAGCCTGGGCAACAGAGCGAGACTTTGTCTCAAAAAAAACCCAGATTCGCATATGCCCTAGAGAAGGTCCAGATTATAACAGCTGCTCTGCCCCCCAGATCTCGGCTCCAGGCTGCGGAGTGCTTCTGTTCCCCGCCACCGTGGGGGAAGTGGATGTTACTCAGAATCTCGGCACAGGCTCCCCCGTGCAGGTAGAGAAGGCTGCTGAGTCACATCTCGGGGGGGTGGGGGTCGGGGGGTGGGCTTTGCTTTCTAGCTATCCCCACTGGACTAAGCCAGGCCAGGGGGCCGGGGCAAGGTCAGCCCTGACTTCGGGTTGGCGTAAAGCCGTGCAGTTGTTTGGCGCCAGAGCTCAGCCCAGATCCCGGAAGCAGCACCTGCAACCCGGCCTCCCCTGGCGCGGAGGGAGCAAGCAGAGTGCTGACCTGGCGGCTGGTGGGAGGCCGAGGGCGTGTCCTCCGAGGTCCCGGCTGTGGTCTGAGAGGGGGCCTGGGAGGACTCCCGCCTGCCCGGGCCTGTGGGTCCTGCGGAGGGTGCTTTGGAGGGGGAGCGCGGTGCAGTGGCCATCTCTGTGGCCACTGTGGTGTCTGACCTGGGAGATGAAGCTGCAGCAGGAAATTCCAAGACGGGAGAACGTGAATATTTAGACTCGTCTCTGCTCAGCTCCTGCAGAGGGGGACTGGGGAGCGGCTCCAGAGAGGCCACCCTGGCCAGCCCTCCCTGGCAAACTGCTCCCTTACGTATCCATCCACCCGGAGAGGCCACGGCACTGGCGATGACCCCACAGAACACGGGAGCACATAGGAAGAAAAGCTCCAAAGATCTGAGTAGCTCAGGCTTGTTTACTGGAGAAGGCACATCAAACAGAACGACTCAGCCCAAGTCACACAGGCAGCTGCGTTTGCCAGCGACGGCCCGGACGCTGACTGTATCACGTAAAATGTAAGTTGGCACATTTTTGAAATAAGGGGAAACCTGAGACGGGGTGTATTTGAGGACAGTGCCCTGACTTAGCTCCAGTCTCAGGAAGGGCTGCCTTGTCTTCCTCGTCCCTCCCTGGCAGGTGGCCGCCCCTGGACTGTGAGCTGTGGCACAACTGTTCGCGATTCCCTTTCTACGAGAAATGGGTCTTCTGTCGTGGCAGACACAGAATTTAGGGAACGTGAGGTCCAGCCCCGCAGCTCTCTGTACACGCTGTTGTGGCCGATGTTCCCACGGTCCCCGGCCATACACGCTGGGAGAAGCCCTCACACCCTGATCCTCTGCCCCCCACTCCCAGGCGCCCTCACCCCGCCTCTCTGCCAGCCCTGTGGGGCGCCCTGCAGACAGAGCCCATCAGAGCGTCGCATGGTCATGCCAGCCCCTGCTCTCGCACGTCTGAGCTCTTGACAGCGGCTTTGTCTCAGTGATGGACACCTGACCAGGCTTGGGTGGTCAGGTGTGGCCAGATCAAAGGTGTTCGGGAATTGCCCCAGGTTTCCCGAGCCAGCACCCGAGCCCTCCCCCATCTGCATGCAGGCAGCTCACTCACTAGGGGAAACCTCTGCCCAGCCTCTCCCTCCCCCATCGAGTGCAGTCCTCAGCCACCAAAGAGCCACCTGGGGGGCTGTGAGAGCCCCCGATTCCCAGCCCGCCCCCCAGGCTAGCTGGACATCCGTGCTGATGTCAGTGCACACCCCAGACCGAGAACCAACGCTCCAGGAGAGGGGGCTGCACTGGCGGATGATGCCAATAGACGTGCCTGTACCTGGGGGGCAGGAGGAGGCTCGGGCCAGGGAGAGCCACGGACCGGGTGACGTGGCACGAAAACCGAGAGCTAAACGTGGAACAAAGTATCGTGGGATGCGGGGCATGTTATCCCAGGGCATTGAGCATCTCACATTTCACATTTTCTTAACATTGAGCAAGTGCTGAGGAAATCGGGCTGGAAGATTACCTAAGACTGTCAATCTACAGAACAGCAGCAGCTTCACGCGATGCTGCTAGATAGAGCAGTCACCATGAATTTGCCAGTGTGTAGGATTTGGGGACAACTCCGCACGGGTCTCTCACATTCTGCACATCTTGCAGAGGGGCTGAGGGATTTAGGGAACGTGAGGTCCAGCACTTCTCTGGATGCTTCTATAGCAAGTGCCTCGGAAGAGAGAACAATGTCTCCTCCGCAGCAAAGAGCAGGAGTGTTTACTGCCCAGGATGAGACGCTCGGGTTCCCGGAGCCCGGGCTCCCTCTCCTGCGGCACAGCCCGCTGAGCGGACGGGCACCTGTTCAGGCCCATCCGCGTTGCTCCTGCGGGCTCGGGGACAAGGGAACTGAGGCAAACGTGCCAAAGCTCTTGCTGGCTGGTCTCCCACCAGGCAGTGTCATCTTTTCTGCCAGCATCCGTGAAACCGTGGTGAGTTAACATGCAAGTCGGGTCAAAGCTCAGACCACTTCTGGTTCTTGATGAGGACAAGAATCTCCAACTAAATATGACCTGACGCATTAACAGTGCACTTTAAACCAGTATTCATCATGTACGTATGCAGCCTGGATATCAAGCAACTTTGATTTCAGAAAGAAAATCAAGCCACTGGAAATTCTGATCCTCGACTTGAATAGAAACGTTTGTGCTACTGCCTAAATCCGCAGTGGCACACCGGCGGTGCTCCGTGAACCTGCGGGATTGTGGGGGGTGGCCTGGTGGTGGGAGGATTCGAATAGGACTCCTCGGAAAGTTTCCAGCGTTCCTACCTTTTCCAGAAGGGGAGGGGCTCTCTGGCTGTGGGGTCACCCTTGCCGTTGTTGCTGTGGAGAATGGCACTGGCCTTTGGTGAGTCGGGGAGGGGTCTCCTAGAGAGAGGATAACCACACGGCATTTATGTATGATCCTAAGCGTGGAACCCGCGGTGGCTTCAGAACTGGACACACACAGAATATGTCAGTACATTTACGGTGGAGAGATTCGGCTTCCTAGGACAGGTTGGCAGCATGGGACACAAACAATGGATGTTTCCCAGCCCGAATGCCAAGACAGACTGCAAACTATTTTTTTAGCATTTCCAAAAAGACTGTGCAAGTTAAATATCAAATTTCTTTTTATTTTTGGCTGAACTGATATCAACCCAATTTTATAAGACTGGTTCTTCATGGGAAGATAAATGATCACTCGATAGATTCTGTTTGTTTAGCAGAAATAAATCTCTCAAAGCACAAGAGTTTGGGAAAAATCGAAGGGAGTTTGTAGTGGTCAGAAGGTGGGGGGACCCTTTGGACTAGAGGAAACCTGAAGATTCCCCCAGTCTTGGGGCACTAAAACCCTGATTCCGGGTTGTCTTCTTTCCTCCTCCCTCCTGGCCCTGTTCAGAGCCCGCAGCCCGCGGAGTTTGGAGGAGACGTGACTCTCCCTGCGGAGGAGCGAGTCCCACGCCTGGGTGTGGGAAGACACTCCCAGCTCCCAGGGATGCTGCTCTCGGCCGCACCGACTCCCCCTTCTCTTGCCCCCACGCCCGGGCGCTGCGTCCCCAGCCCGAGTGGAAGGGCTTCCTCCCTGCCTTCCCTCTGGCGTCTGGGTGACTCATCCAGGGAGGAGGACAGGGACAAGGGTGGAGGGGGCGAGCGTGCCGGGGCACAGCCGCAGGGCAGTGTGCAGACGATGACCATGGGTCAATCTTTATTTTTCTAGAGGAAGGAAGAGGGGAGCAGGAGAGGGCTTGAGTGTCCTAGAAACACCGAACGGCCCCCACCCGGACAGTGTTTGGCTTCTTCTGGGAGGTTTATCCGGCTGCGGAGGGTTAAACAGAAAAGTGAGTTCTTGCTGCCGCCCTCCTCCTCGCTGGACACCACACAGCATACCCGCATCCGCCTCCTGGCGAGGAACCGGAAGGCTCTCTGGGACGCGGGCGTGCCCGCGAGCACACACCCTGGTCCTGGCCAAATCCTCCTGCTACCATAATTGTTTTGGGGGATTGGGTCTCACTCTGTCTCCCAGGCTGGAGTGCAGTTGTGCGATCACAGCTCCCTGCAGCCTTCAGTCCCGGGCTCAAGCCATCCTCCTGCCTCAGCCTCCCAAGTGGCTAGGATTACAGGCGTGTGCCGCCATGCCCAATTATTTTATTTCGTTTTATTTTTACAGAGATGGGATCTCACTATGTTGCCCAGGCTGTCTCGTCATCATAATCTCAAAACTAAGCATCGATGGTAATAATGGTTAATGTTTACCAGGCTTCACTTAATCCTCCTCCAGCCCACAGTGTTGGCATCAGGGCCATTTTCTAGATGACCGATCAGAGTTCCAAGAGGTGAAGGAAGGGCCTTGCCCAAGGCCTCGAGGATGTAGGTGGCAGAGCCAGGATGTGAGCCCAGAACCGTTGGCACCAACACGTGTGTATTTCCAACGCCAGCAGGTGTCGTTTGGGGTCCCACTGGTGTATCTGGCCTCAGACCTCCATACAGATCTCTGGGGCCCCCAAGCCCTGGCGGGGGTGGGCACCGTGTGGGGCTGGCTACTCACTGATACACTCGAGATTGGGAGTCGTCCAGTGGGCGGTGTTCGTGGTCTTGTTTAACACGCACTCGGTCAGGCTGGACGTGCCGGCTTTGCGCTTGAAACCTGAGTTACACACATACCGCTCCCTGGAGTTCACACTGTAGCTCTTGACACGGATGTCTGCGTGTTTCACGGACGTGGGGGTAGGGCACGTGATGCCTGCCAGAGGGGAGGGGAGAGGGATGACAAGACTGCCACCGTGAACAGGCATTTCGGGGGACGTGTGGGCAGTGGTCAGCAACTTTAGGGCTGGGGCCGGCTCATCCCAGGGGCCCCTTTAGCATCCTAAGTCCCAAGTGCCAAGCGTGTGGAAGACGTTCAGGAAGGGCACCATGACCCAGAAAGATCAAATGAAAAATAAAGAACATTCCGTATCACATAGGGCAAATTCCTCTCATATGTAAAAAGCTCTTGAAAATCAATGAAATAAGCACCAAATCCCCTGGGAAAACCAGAAAAAGGTACAGACAGTCACAGAAAAGGAAACACAAATGGCTCTTAAATATAGAAAACGATGCTCAATCTCATTCGTAATGGAAGAAATGTAAAATAAAGCTACCTGAGACAGCACTTTCAGCTGCCAAGTGAGAAAAGAACTGAGAGTTGAGCAATATTCCTTTTAGGTCAAAAAGGCGCTTTCATATTGCTTATGCAACCCTAGTGAGCTGTATTACAATCTCACTAAAGATTACAGACGCACACGCTTTCTGACCCCACAGTTCTACTTCTGGTAATGTATCTCACAGATACATGTGCACACCTAGGGAACACTGTTACGACGTACCCTCAACCCAGCAGTTCCACCTCTAAGAGTTTATCTTGCAGATATACTGGCCTATTTGTGCAGTGAGTACACACACAGTTACTGATTATAATAGCCAGTGTCTGTAAATAACCTTGCCCGTCATCAGGAGAGGATTAAATAAGTCAATTACAGTACAGCCACACAGCGAAGGACCCAGCTTTTCACAATAGGCTAAGAGCTCTTTGTGCACTGAAGTGGAGAGATCTCCAGGATACAGTGTTAAGTTAAAAAGAAAGGAACAGAACAGTGTGCATTATATGCTACCATCTGGGAAAAAAGGAAACACAACACATTTACATAATTTTTTGTCTCTACATAAATCTCTGAAAGGATACACAAGCCGCTCACAGCACTGGGACTGGGGCAGCCGAGACAATGGATACCTTTTCACCGGATGTCTTTTCCTACTTTGAATTTTTTTTTTTTTTTTTGAGACAGAGTCTCACTGGGTTGCCCGGGCTAGAGTGCCATGGTGTCATCCTAGCTCACAGCAACCTCAGACTCCTGGGCTCAAGCAATCCTTCTGCCTCAGCCTCCCGAGTAGCTGGGACTACAGGCATGCACCACCATGCCCGGCTAATTTTTTCTATATATTTTTAGCTGTCCAGTTAATTTCTTTCTAATTTTAGTAGAGACGGGGTTCTCGCTCTCGCTCAGGCTGGTTTCAAACTCCTGAGCTCAAACAATCCGCCCGCCTCAGCCTCCCAGAGAGCTAGGATTACAGGCGTGAGCCACCGCGCCCGGCCTAATGTTCTGTTTCTTAAGCTGGCATGTACAGGGGTTTATATTACTCTTCTTCATATATTACGTATGTGCCGTGGTGGAAGTGAAAATATTTGACAGCCGGTGCCACTCAGACTGAGCAGTCGGAATAGACACTGGCCTTCACCTGGGGGACCGCTGGCTGCGGACGACAGGGAAGCCACACTGATGAGAGC